>LPNX010494705.1:374088-396613 GCA_001517045.1 Pseudotsuga menziesii
TTAATTGGGACAATATATCCATTACATTATAAAAAATGTCTTATTTTCATAGACAATTATTTCGCAAGATACAACAACTTGCATTAACATCCAATGATATTGATCAACATTCTTTGCTGGAATTGTTGTCAGTGCTCGAGCCACTTGCATCACTTTGGTTATTTGGCTGAATGTTTTATTGATTACCTCCATTGTGTTCCCCAACTTCGTCTTACCTCTACAAACATAAAAATATATTGTAATGAGTGTATCTACATTGGTAGACAACACAAACTAAAATATATAATATACATGATCATTATGTAAATTGAAAAGCATACAAAGGCAATATCTGTGTCTTGAATGATACACATTCTTTGAAAACCAAATCTCATGCCATCTCTCAACAATTGTTCAGTTGGCACTTCTTCTTACTTTGTTTCCTGCAAGTTTTTTACCCCATCATAAATCATAGATTTAATATACATGATTTTTGTTGCTACATTAATTAAAAAATCACACAAGTAAAATTAAATAACATAAATACTTACAAAGTCCATAATAAATTTTAGATATGCCAACAAATACTCACAACCCATACTTAACCCAATCTCAATCAATTCTTCTGATGGCTCTTCTTTGTATGTTAACACTTGATTGAAGACATCCAAGGATGGTCGGTGTAAAAATAAAACAAATTTTAAAGATCACAACCAATAAGAAATCTTAAGTTAATATAAGGAAACCACAATTACTCACAAACTTTGCAATCAACCATTTTCTTCCTTGTCGTCTTGTCTTGTGTGTTGAATGGGTTTTGTTTCCTTTTCTTTTTTGCAACAAAAGAATCGAAAACTATTCTTTAATGATAAATTATTTATTTATGTATATAATACAAGAATTCAATGATTACATACATTTGAAGCAAGTTTTTGTTGAGATGGTTCCGCCTACAATGCAATTATGTCCATTTCTTTTACCATCTCCTTGTACACTTTTTTGGACATCCCTAAGATAACCTCATACATCCTTTGGGATTTTAATAATCTTCATGAAAAATTAATATGACTTTATCTATTTTTGTACTAATAGGGAAACAAAGTAAATCTAACAAAATTAATCTTAATATTAAAGGAATTCTTTGTAGTAATATATACATATTGTAGAAAAACACATTTAGGAATATTAATTCTTGAATGATTCTTTTTTGTTGTTGTATGTTTGTCAATTGCAAGTCTAACAGGTCTCATTGACCATTTCTTTGGAAACACTTCTTGTAGTTTACTTATAACCCGGTTATTTGAATCATCAGATTAATTTTTGTATTGTAAGTGGAAAATACGTTTATACGTTCTTTCCACTATATCCCTCATGGTTTTGTAAGAAAAATTCCCCTCTCATTATCTTCCAACACTACTCCTGATGATCTAAGGACCAATTCATCATCATTTATATCTTGTATAATTTTTACCTTCTTATGACGACATGTTGTTCCCTTGTTGTTGCTCCTTGAGGAACATTAAACATACATATGTGAGTAGATTGTTTGAAACATGTTATCAATATTCTTAAGTACATTATTACTAAACTTTCAAGAAAAAAAACTCATATTGAATAGTAATTTTTTATTCACATGACTTATCATTCTGCAATTTCTCCATTAATGTTTTATGCTCTTCTACATTTAGATTGCAAATAATATTATCAAGCTTCATCATTTTTTGGCTTTGGATGACACACATCAACCAATACATATTAGTTAAACTAACATATAATTCAAACATATTAATTTCATATATAAATTACAAACAACTTGCCTTTTTTGCACGTTTGGATGTGATGCCATGGTGTCATTTGGAATTATTGATGCTTGAACTCTTTTCACGCATCTTGTATCAATATGTAACATGTACCATTAAATACATAAGCTATTAAATGTATGTCACAAGTAAATCACATATTTTTTAGCTAAAAGAAATATGCATTATTGATGCATTTGTACACACAAAAAAAGGCAGTCTAGTCACAACATGTTCGATGCTACTTCCCTTAAAAAATGAATTGGTGCTTATATTTGTAAAAATCGTACCAAATTTCTTCTAAGCTTATTTAAAAAATATTATGTTGCAAAGTGGTACATATTTACAAAAAGCACACCAATACGTCATAAAGACAATTGAGTACCGAAAATGTCGAAAGCATAAACAACAATGAATCGGTAAGAAAAAAATAGTATAGTGATGGCAATTCCCGGTGCTCTCTTCTGAATAAACACACCAGTGCTTACAATTGTTCACAACACACTAGATTTCCTTAAAAAATTTAAAAAGAATTAAGAACAAGGTAGTGTATTTTTTATACAAATGCACCAGTGCATTATACGAAACAGAGCGCACCGATAACACCAAAAGTGTTTTTTTGCTTCTAAAAATACAGGTACAAATGACCAAATTTGGGATCCAATGAATAAGTGGTCCCCTTGCATAACATTCCAAAATCCTATATATAGAAGAACAAACCTTTTAAATTTAATGTGTCTCAATGGAGAAGCCTTAATTTGTAAAGTGATAGAGAGAGTTAAACCCTAAGGTGAAATTCTACAAAGACATAAAAATACGAAGCAAGAAGAAGCAAGGGTTTTCTAGGTTGAAGGTGTGTATATGAAAATCTTAGATTTTTTTATTTAAAAAAATTCAAAAAAAAATGTTATTGAGATCAATAGTAAAATGCAAAAAAAATACTATGCAGGGTTTTGAGTGATTCACCATACCTTATCAATTTCAATATTATGAGTAATTCGGTTGCTCCATGGTCCTACCCAGTAAGTCTCAGTTGAAAAACTCTCCCATGAATATTTTGACAAAATAATGAACTACTAAATAGGTTTTATTTATAAAAGCACCTTATGAAATTATCTTTTAGAAATAAAAATCCTACTCTTTTTCTAATCTTAAACAAACAAAAATCGACATTGTGGTTCTCTTTTTGTGAAGACGCACCGGTGCGTTTCAACAACATATGTCCCGATAAATCAAAACATATTTAATTTTTTTATTGGTGGTGCAATTATGGTAATCTACAGCACCGGTGTGTTATGTTTGTCATAACACACCGATTAGGCAAAATATGTGTGAACAAATTTCTATTTTGTTTTCTACTTAACGGTGTGTAATAAAGATAAGGTCGCCTGGTGTGATGTGTTATACTAATGCACAAAGGACAACAATAACAAAAATGCACGTAGAAATATCTGTTATCAAATATAGCAGGGTTTTAGTTAGCGAAAACTTTAGCGGAGGCTTTGATACCGGTGTGCTTGTTTGATACAAGCACCAGTGCATCTTCTTAACAATTACGCACTGGTGCTCTTTTTTTTTTAAGCACACCGATGTGCTAAAAAATTATTTGTATGAATTTGTGAACATAAAATGGTATATTTCAATCAAATTATATTTTAAAATGCAACATCATAAATTGAAATACTTACTTTGTAGTAATCATTGTTACCAGGAATTCTCAACCAGTGCGAACACTGCTTGTTCCTCTATAATGTAAAACACAAATACAGAACAAAAAGACACAACAACATATCCTTTCCTTGAATAATCAAATCAATTGACCTAAAACACATTATACCTCAACCTTGGATCTGCTTGTCTCCTCTCTAGAAAGTCCTTACAACAATTCAGTACCTGTAAAAGAGATCACAAGACGAACAAAAGGGATGAGAGTATCATGATAATTGACTATTCATATTGGTGATCAAGGAATCCAATAATATTTAATTACAAACACTACAATCAAATATAGGAAATGGAAATGTCTTTGTATTAATATATGGATGAGAAAGAAGTACAACCAAAAGCCGTCATGTCGATGGCTTCTGTCTCAATCAAGAATGTCTACAATCTCCTATGACTATGAAGCCCTCTCCAAATCCAGGCTGCCTCTACTTTGCCTCTGATTCAGACTTTAAACTAGCAGCATAAGGATGCTTTTTATGGCCTCCTCCACTCTCTTCATGAAGGCTCCATTTATAGGCCTAGAACTCAAGAGATTACTTGGAAAAAGGATAGGATGAGATCCCTGCAGGTGAGGAAGGCGAATGCCACCTCTCCCAAGCATATAGGAACTAACCCTGAGGAGGTTTCCGCATGGAAGCTTATAGAAACATCTTTTTTTCTCATTTATTGACCACTGGTGCTCTTAGCAAAACTGTCAAGAGCGTCGACCTAGGTTTTTTGTCAAAGGAGAGGGAAAACCGTGCCTTTTGCTCAACTGGCTCAGGCGTCGGTGACACTTTGTGAAAAACACCAAAAAGTGTCATCCCCTCTAGGTCAAGGAAAAAAGTGACCAAGGTGACTCATGCCAGGATTTCTGGGAGGTTAAAGGGAAAAGTGAAATTCTCATGGAATCTGCTAAGCAATGTGAGATTTCCAGATGCAATAGAATTCCCCCCAAAGTCTGAAGCTAGAAGAAAGTGATAGGTGAAATACTTTGCAGGTTTTTCGTCTGATACAAAGGCAAAGAGAGATAGACTCATATAGGATCAGTAACTGACTTTATCCAACCTAATCATAACTACAGACCAATACACTACAGATCTATGATGATGACCGTGTCACGGCTACTAATGATACACTGCAGATCCATGAATAACTGCTACAAGAAGTAGGACATAGCTATGAGATATACAAAGTAGATCTATGCCTCTCAATATCAAATATAGAACACAACCACCAAACATACAATGTGGATCCGTTTCATGACTATGAATGATCTCCAAACGCAACCTGAGCATAGGAAATGATGATGAGAAATCCTAACCACTCAGGGTCTTCATCCCGATGTCCAAACGATACGAATCTAACCATGTGATTACAATGTCTTGACGTCGAACATGGTAGAAACCACTTGATTACCAGTCAATAATGTAAACTCTTAACAAGTGCGAGGGTAATCATCATTGATGTCAATGATCCCCAAGGTATCTCATTACATACCATCGAATGTGAACAAAGGATTTGAAGTCGAACACTCGATGAGATCCTTCAACCAAGAGTCAATGATGTAAACTCATGTCGAAAGCAAGGTAACCTGCCATTGAGGCATGCAGGCCCAAGGTACTGTCTAGGTTTCTAGGTCTAATTCCTGGATAATGATCTGAAGTCGATAGGAATAGACTTGTCACAAGAGGGCCATGATGATTCCCACATCAGTGACACGAAACTAGGAATAAAAGTTGATTTAAAGTAATGGACTAACTTAGACAATGACTGACTCTTAAGGACAAGTGAAGTTACTGATGAGTTATGATTCTGGGAGAGACATCCTTTGAACAATTTGATGGCACGACACATGACTTGGAAGCTTCGACTTAAACGAGAATAGAACCAGGTGTAATGCAAGGATTTTGACAAAGAATTCTTTGAATTGACTCAAAGGAATCAGGTGACTCACAAAAGTGGATCGACTTGGAGACAAGCTGAAAAACCCAACTGTTCAGATATGCAAATGCAAACAAGTTCCATGTTCAAAGGTGGACTGTAGATTACTGCCATATAAACAAATGAAAACCATTCCCCTTTCCTTTCATTTCCCCACCTCTAAAGGTGAGTGCCTATTTTTGTTTTTACGAGTCTAGATAGGGTAACAAACACTTGTTGAATCTCATCAAGCAATGAGTCCATTATCATATTTTTCACGAACTTGAGAAAGGAGGGTTTCGTTCCCAAATAGGGTATTTCATCGTGTAATTTTACGAGCCTGATGAAAGAAAACACATTTGTCATTTCATGTTTAGAGAGTCTCAAATGACTAAGAAGACTCTAAAAGGTCCTTTTCATAAATAAGGCCAGTCAATCCGAAAAAGAGACAACCTTCCCCCAACTAGTCGAACGTTCTGATTCTTTTACAAGCATGAACGTAATAAGTTCACTTGTCAATATTTTTGTGTTTTGAGGAGACTGAAAAGAGCTTAAATATAACTCCCGAACTAGGTTTCTTTTTCATAATCCACTTTTTACGAGTCTGAAAAAAGCAAAAAAGTATACTCGACACCTTTCTACTGGAATTTTAATGAGCATGTAAAAAGTGTAAACGACGCTCAGTACTTTTTTAGTTCTACTCTAAGCTCGAAAAAGACAAAAATAGCCTAAATCGTAACCATGACCCAATATTCACCTGAAAAAATTAAAAAAACACCATTAAAAGCCATTTTTTCAAAACTATAGAAAGTAAAAAAATAAAAACCCACTTTTACCAAAATAATTTGGATTTCAAAATTAAATAAATTACACTATATTTTTGAAAACTTCAAACATTATATAAATAGAAAGGGTAGGTAAGTTATTTTTACCACTTGTTTTTTACCATTTGTGAGTTTTGGAAGTTGACTTTGATAGCAAGAGTTCCTCCAGTGATTTGGAAAGGGCATTCCTCTTCATTGTTGCTTCATTCTCCATAGAAGAGGTAAGCATTTGATCCTTTTCTCTTTCCGTGTTCAATAATTTTCATTTTTTCTTCTTTTGCATTGTTTAAATTCAAGTTCCTAAAATGTTTTTATGGTTAAAAAGCAAGATAGATGATAGATTATCCTTTGGAAATGATAGGTTAGGGGATTAACCGTCCCAATAGGAGTTTTAAACCACATTAAAAGGAAAAAATTTCTTCTTTTTAAATTTTTTGGCCATCGGTCAGCGCCCCTGACGACGCTCTGTCAAGCTGGGATAGGAGCATCATAGACACTCTGTCCACATCAGATAGGCGCCCAACACTCTGCACGCCAAAGGCAAAAGCGTCACGGTGCTTGTGCGCAAAGGCTAGCAGCGCCGCAGAGGAAAATAGAAGAAAAAATAAAACCCTAGACCACCCAAAAAATAATTTTTCATGTTTCTTATCTTGCTTTGCAATTTATAATGTCATTTGTCTTTCTTTATTTTAGCCATGATATACTTTCTAATTATGAAATTGGCATGTTACAGGTATACCTTGGTATTTTGGAAGGAAAGGGAGCATGAAGTCCCAGAAAACCAGGCTGCGAATGATCCATCCACCATCGAGGCTTCATGAAACTGCGGGCTTCTTAAGTATTTTTGAATACCTAGAATGAAAGCACATGTCCGACTACTAGAATACATCGTAGACATGTGGGATCCCGACCAGGAGCATTTTGTGGTAGGAGTCCACATCCTTCCTATAGAGATCAAGGATATTTATTTTCTGATTGGTTTGTCTATGCGTGGAAGCCCTATAGTTCTATCTAGAGCACGAGGGGGAGAAGGCTCCTTGGATGATATCTTTAATAAGCATTGCTCACTGGGTACAAAGTCCCAATCGGGAAAGCTACGAATCAAGTCTCTAGTGGATCTCCCCTTGAGGACAGTAGTGTATACAATTGGCAAAGTGGTGGGTACTAGGGCTGCCCACCTTACCTACAGATCTCATATGCTATATGCTTGGCAATGCATGGAGCCCACTATCTTCAACTAGTGTGAAGGCATGCTGGCATGTCTGAAGAGTCAACTAAATAAGTGCAAAAGAGGAACGCTGAAGTAGTTTGGTTACGAATCAGTGGTAGTGTCCTTTATCTTATAGCGGGTACCTCACATGAGGCCCCATGTGACCATTACCAGACTTGATCTTGAGGATCCTAGGATGCTTGCATGGGTGACAGCCATGTCTAACCTTGGAGGTGGAGGACATAAAGTCACTTACGATTCTGGCTTCTTTCGTTGGTTGAGAAACCAGTTACTTATGGCGGAGGACTATGCCTATGAGGGGGCAGACTTCCGAAATGACCCAGAGCTAGTCTTACCTGAGGGGAAAGTGTGGGATGACCGAGAAGACATTATCCTCTTTTTTTTTTGTAGTACTGAGATAAAAATGTTTTTCATACAGACATTGGATCTGTCCGTCCAGCTGGGATGTCGCCTATTACTAGGCGAGCGGGTACCAGGAATATGATGGTGTACCACTCCGAAGCTGAGGAAGAGCTCGGAGATCTCGAGGAGAACCTACAACACTTGAATGTGGGTATCCCTGACATGACCACTGATGAGGTACCTAGCCGTTATCATTACCATACTATAGGTGTCTCTGGATGGTTCTCTAGGCTGCTCCACAAAGTGGCCCAAGCCATTGCATGCTACCATGAGCATCATGAGGATTAGTCTGCCTTGATCTTCACTTTTTGTATATGTATTACTGAAAGCTTCGAAGCTTCAAATTTTTCCCTATGTATATGTATTATGAACTTTTTATGGTCCTAAACGGGCACTGAAAGCTAGAGATGCTTCAGCCCAAATTTTGTATCTCGGTGCTACAACTTTATATATATAACAAAATTTTATATTTATAGTTACGTGTGGAAAATGCGATGTGTGGAATGATTTATCTACTTATTGATTTACATGTGTTTTTATGTTTCAAATGGACTTTTAAGTATGAGCAATATGCCAATCCAAGACATAGTTAGCTAGGGAATCTACCACAACACTTAAATGTCTTGGGATGTGATGATATGTAACTTGCTCAAAAGACCTCTCTAACAACCTAACTCTTTGGAAAGTATGAAGAAGCATGGGATTTCGAATGGTGTAGACTAGGTTAAGTTGTTGAACAACTAGTTCAGAGTCTAAGTAAACCCTAATTTTCCTTACATCATTAGCTAGGGCTTCTGTCAACAATCCGATCACGGATTGATATTCCGCCAAATTGTTGGTGGAGGGACGTAAAAGAATACCCCCTGAACTCACCATCTCACTTGTAGGAGAGTACAGTACCCAAGTTGCTGATGCAAGGTTAAGTGTATATCAATGAGCACCATCAGCAAAACCAATGAAGGAAGTGTTGGGTAAATATATAACATATGAACCAACATTTAATTGTCAACCCGGGAAGGTAGACTTAGAGGAACCAGCACAGGAAATGCAGGGTTGAAGAGGGAGTTTAAAGAATGTTAACTATTTTCTAAACTGCTAAAAGAAACTTGCTGGAAAGAAGCTACTTTATTCTGCTCTGTTCTACATTCATTCTGCACTAATCTGTTCTGCACTCATTCTGCACTACTCTGTTCTGTACCAATTTCATAAAACTGTTCTGTACTAATTCTACACCAATCAGAAAATGATCATATGCATGTAAAACAATGAGTGAACATTAACGGTTGAAAGCAATACTTACATTTTTGCTACTTATCACTCCACACAACTCAACAACTTCTATCTTGTAATGCAATGAAACTCTCTATTGTAAACAAATGAAACCTCTCTATTTCATGAAATATCCAGACTAGTTCCTGAATGTCACTGTTACTTCTGCACTATGAAATCGATAAGGAGACTGAACAACTGAAAGATGAAATTGATGGCTGAAAAAGATAACATTTAAACTTGAATCTTGAAATGCTAAACCCTCTGTTGCAATCAAATGAAACTTCTACTTCTGTTCTAAAATCAAATGCTACTTTTGTTCTATTAAATCGATGAGACAACTGACAACATAAACTGAAATCAAGTCTTTGCTAAAAGATGATGTTCAAATCTGAAGATGGAGTCTACTGTAAATGCAATGTATACAGCTTTGTTTCCATCGAAGGGGTCCTTGCCTTCTTTGTCAACAGACTGTTCTTTAAATCAACGCATACTGAAAAATGAATAACTTACAGCAAACTTGCAATGACAAAAGTCGTATCAATGAAACTCTAATTGCTTTATTGAAAATAAGAACAATATGAGTGCTTGGAGATTTGATCTCTGTTCCATTCTTCTATCTAATCTATGCTCCATCTATCTCTATCTTATCTCTCGAGCATAGCAGCTCTTTTTATGATGTTTCAGCTTCGTTACAATGCATGGCTTTGCGCCCTAGATAGGCAAGTGGTTACAAAACGGTTTCGGTCCCCTTACCCTGAGCCTCTTGATGAGTTACATATCGATTATATGGGTAACCGAATGCCTGTGCACCCTTTGTGATATGGTTACAGACATAACAGAATGACTAATATTTAGGAACGCCTTAATCTCATGACACTTCATGTCATGAGATAAGGCAATACATTAATTTTCAGAATGTAAAAGACCAAAACGTGGAGCTGAGAAGATGGATTAACATAAGGAAGCTATCCACCATTTGTGTTAAAGAGATCTTGACTAATTCATAGAAAAGTAGATATAAGGGGGTCGACTCATTCACTTGTGGCAGTAAATACATGGCACCAGCTATTGAGAATCGATGTGTCAAGGAAAAGTCCAGCTATTCGTTATTGCTTTCAGCACAGTATTCGCCACTCTGAAGTAGTTCAGAACCTTGCTTTTCCTCCGAGTATTTTGACAGAAAGAATCCCCTGGGCTATACAAGAAGCATCAAACCCAATTTTTAAAAGTTTCACGAACCAGAAATAATTCCATATCAATTACATCGCCACCAGAAACAATGGTAGAATTCTTCATTGCTCTTCAAACTATCATGATGGCATCATGCAAACTCCTTTCTGTCTCATCAATGAACTGATCCGCACCACCTCGTATTACAAATTTTGCATCCAAACCATTTAATGCCTTCCCAAACTGTGCATAAACTGGTGACCTCGTGATGGAATCCAAGCATTTTATCTCACGTACTGTATTCTTGTGGCACAAGTAAGCTGCATAAAACACTATCAGAAGTGGCATTATTTCCCCCAAAGATAATCTGTTTTTGAATGACATAAACAAACTACCCAACGAGGTTCTTTTTCTTGTCAAATGTTCGTGATATCACTTCTCTCGGCTTTCTCAACATTAACTGGAATTCTATCAGGATATTTGTCCCTTATTCTTGCAGCTTCAACTTTTCTCTTCTCTAAGTCGTGCTCTTGCTTGAAGGAGCTTCTTGCCATTGTTCCTGTGCAATGGAAGCGTTCAACACCGCTGTTATATTGTTGCATTTATAGTTGAATTCTCCTCTCTTTTGTGGCTTTGGAAGCACTTCATGATTTCTATATATGAGGAAGCATATATGTGTAACAGAATACAAATAGCACAGAAAGAATGCCATTTGTTTAACAAAAGACTTCAGGAAAGTAAACAATATCTTCAAGAACCAGCAAGAAAATGTTATAAATCCAGAGCCCAACAGGAAGTCATCTATCCATCAGGCAAAAGACATGCATAAGTAGGATTTTATTAAAAAACACATTTTAAATCACACAAAAGACACACCTCTCAAAGCTTAAGACACACAGCAAACTATAAACAATATTTACAAAGACCTTATGCTAGATGACCTAGGCATAGTATCTTTTGAGGTAAAGCCTGTTTCGGGGCTCTCCCAAAGGTATCCCATCGTAATCAACCAATTCATATGCCCCCTTCTCTAAAACGTGACTAACAATATAGGGCCCATGCCACATAGACTCAAATTTTCCTGCCCCCAGCTTATCATGGTTCTGGTCATAGGTCAAAACCAGATCTCCTTCATTGAAGGAAAGGGGTTGGACAGTCCTGTCATATTGAACTTTCATTATTCGTTTATGTGCCTCATTAGCTAAGGTAGCATCATGTCGAGTTTCATCAATTTTGATTAAGTACAGGAATCTTTCTTCGTTTATGTGCCTCATTAACTAAGGTAGCATCTCATCGAGTTTCATCAAGTTTGTTTAGGTACAGGAATCTTTCTTCGTCTATATTAGTGTTGGGAAATAGTTCCACAGCAAGCTTTAAAGAAGGGATTTCACACTCTATCGGGAGAGTAGCTTCCAGTCTGAATACTAGTTGGAAGGGTGTAAAACTAGTGGCAGTTTTGACAGTAATCCTATAGGCCCAGAGTGCAGAGAAAAGTTGTAAATGCCAATTTGACTTGGCTTTCCCTACCATCCACTGAAGCATTGTTTTTAATACTTTGTTTATAGCCTCAACCTGGCCATTGGCCTGAGGATAGTATGGTGTAGAGTTATCATGATGAAACCCTAATTTTACACTAAGCTCTTCCATCATCTTGTTTTGAAAATGTGACCCATGGTCAGTCACAATGGCCCTAGGAATCCTAAATCTTGCAATGATATGGTTAAATAAGAATAATGCAGCAGTCTTACAATCTTCAACATATGTGGGCATTGCCTCAGCCCATTTTGTAAAATAGTCCACAACCACGATAATGTAGCCATGCCCCTTGGCTGAGGTAGGTCTACAGTGCACGAAGTCTATGCCCCATTTTGCAAAGGGGCCAACTGCTACAACGGGATGAAGCGGAGCTGGATGTGTGCACTTTTGGGAAGTGAACATTTGACATGGTGGGAATTTCTTGAATGTTTCAATACAATATTTGAAAATAGAAGGCCAGAAGTACCCGACACGCAAGATTTTTTGGGCAATATCCAACCCAGAGAGATGACCACCACAAGATCCAGTATGGAAATCATTCAGAATGATCTCATCCTCTTCATGTGTAAGGCAACGTCGTAAGATAGAGTTAACACCACGGCGATATAGGGTATCATTTAGAATAAGATAGATTTTGGCCTGGTGGTGAATGCGATGACATTCATCTCGAGAGACAGTAAGCTGGTATCGTAAGGTCTGGAGATACAAAATGATATCTTTGTACCATGGATCATTCATACTAATGAGAAACAATGATTCATCAGGAAATGAATCAAAGGGCTCTGTAGTCTCAGTAGTACGGGGAAGGTCATATATAAGCTCTGCAAAAATGAGGGACTTCTTGGAAGTACTTTTGGTGAATTATAGCTCAAACTCTTGGAGAATCACAATACAACATGAGTATTTTCCCCCAAGCACTTGCCGTGTGAGAACTTAGTACATGGGGTTGGAATTCGCGTAAACAGTGGTGGTGCGGAGCAAGATATAATGACAAAACTTCTAGATCCCGATGACCGTGGCCAGAGCGAGTTTCTCCACATGTGAATATTGAGTTTAAGAGTCCAAAAGACTCTTACTTGCGTAATAAATCACATGTTCTTGGTCATGTTCATCTGTTTGAACAATGACCATGCCTATAGTAGACAAGAATGCAGCCACATACAAGGAATAGTCCTTAGCATAATTAGGCGGCTGCAACATTGGTGCATGGGTAAGTGCATGTTTGAGATTATCAAACATGCATTGCATGAAATCATCCCAGATGAAAGGGGTATCCTTCTTGATCAACCTCATAAAACCATATGTCCTTTCTGCATAACTGCAGACGAAGTGACGTATAAAGTTTTCCTTCCCTTGCAAACTTTGGAGTTCAGTTACATTCGTGGGAGTAGGTAGGGATAAGATAGCTTCAATTTTCAAGGGATCTATATGGATGCCATCTTTGGAAATAATAAAACCAAGAATTCAGCCAACTTATACACAAAAAACACATTTATGGGGATTTAGACGAATATTAAAATTACGACATTGAAGAAACACAGCTCTCAGATGATCAACATGAATATCCCACTGCTTGGAATGAGTAGGCAGGTCATCAAGATAGGGTTCCACAACATGTTTAATGTCATGAAAAGCATATGGCATGGCACGTTGGAATGTCAAACCAACGTTCTTTAAACCGAAAGGCAATTTACGATAAGAAAAATTTCCCCAAGGGCAAATGAATGTCATCTTGTGTTGGTCTGGCAGGAGGATCTCAATCTTATTATAGTCAGAAAAGCCATCCATAAAGGAAAAAATAACGCTTCCAGCGTAGTTATCGATTATTTGATCGATGTAGGGAGTGGGAAAGTTGTATTTTGGACATGCTCGATTCAAATCCCTAAAATCAATACAAACCCTAATAGTACCCTATTTTTTGTTCATGGGGACTATGTTGGACACCCATTCAGTTAATCGTATGGGGTAAATGAAACCAGCCCTAAGAAGTTTCTCAACTTCTTCTTTAATAGCGGCTGCTTTTCTTGGATGGACCTGTCGTAGTTTCTAACGAACGGGCTTGGCATCAGGGTAAGTTTTGATCTCATGAACAACGATAGAGGGATCAATCCCTAGCATTTCTTCATATGCCCATGCAAAGACATCTCTAAATTCCTTGAAAAGGGTCCTTTATGTTTGAACCTCTTTAGGTGAAGAGTTTTGTCCTATGAAAATGTTCTCGGAAACACCAGGTTTCACTGATATGTCTACAGGCATAGTTTTTGTAATGTTGCATAAATTTCCTTCAGAATCGACACTACGAGTGAGGATCGAAGACTGAGGGTTGAGGACTATATCAGATGAAACCGTAGAGGTGAAGTGGTCTTCTACCATATGGCAAGGGGGAAGGAAAGAATATCTGTGATGATAATCTTCCCCAGGAATCTCTTCTAACGACATAACTTCCATAATAGATTTGTCTGTAGGAAGTGTGTGTGAAAGATAATCTAGAGATGGGGGGGGTTTCAAGCTAGTATGGCATGTGATAACAGTCGAAGGCCACCAACAAATGGTCATTGATGGGGGAATCACTAGTAGCTTGGATTGCATTGTAAGTTTCTTCAAAAGAGGAAAAGGATGTTGATTCATCAGCATTAATTGATTTTCCTTTGTCTGCATGAGAGGTATAAATCATGTTAATAGATGTAGTTTGTGAAGTAGGAGGAGGATCATATGAGGGAAAGACTCCCATTAGTCAAGAATATTTGATAAGACCTGATCCAGTGTCCTTATACTGTGGGGTATTCAAGAGCGAAATGTTATTTGCATCATTTGTAATGGCACTAGGTGTGATGAAATCTAACTGATCAACAGTAACAATCTTTCCTTGGAATGGGAACTGGATGAACCAAAAAAATGGTCGATGATATAGCTTGCATAGCATAAAACCAGTTACGACCTAGGAGTAAGTTGTAATCCAAAGGAGCGTCGACCACTTCAATATGGATGGAGACTTACTTGCCCCCCAGTTCAACATGGATGGTAGGTAGTAATCCATAGGGTTGAAAGCCGCGACCATCAAAATCCTTAAGGGTGGTAGGTGGATGGCTGATTTTCGGAGAACCAATGGCTCTCCAGCAAGATAAAGACATAACTGATGTAGAGGCACCCTCATCCAAAATGGTACGATAGATAGTCTTTCCAACAATCTTGGTAGCGATCTGGAAAGCTAACTGATGTGAGAGTCTCGTCTTGAAATCATCCAATTTGAAGGTGATGATGTTACTATTCTCAGGATCCATAGCTCCATGGGCAGTAAGCAATTTTTTTCGTTGAGTTGGGCAGGTTTGAAGTACCTCTAAATCCGACATAGCGCAAGGAGCTTGGGCCAAATCTTCAACAATATTATAATATTGGGTTGCACGAGCGTTAGGATTTATTATGGACTTACGTAGAGTACCCTTTGGTGGATGGAAAATTTCTTCTGGAATAGGTTTTTCAATGTGAAGATCATTATTAGGAGGAGGTGTGGAAGTTGAGGGTTTTTCATATGGAAAATCATCAGGTTTCTTTTCCGGAGGAGGGTCATAACTGCGTGATCTTGTGTTTAAATTAACCGTTTCACTAGATATCATTCGAACTTCATCCATGGACGATGAAGTTTCGTTTAAGGAATTATGATCAATTAACTGCTGTTGGGAAGGGAAAGGATATTTCAACACTATTGGGGTGGGTGAAGTTTTCAAAAACTTACTAACTTCCTCACGATGAGGACATTCATTTGTAAAATGGTCACCTCCGCAGATTAAACAAGGAAATTTTACCTTTCGCTTACCTTTTGAATCGGCATCTTAGTTTTGTGTTTTGTTTCCTTCCTGTTGATTATCAGGTTTTTTAGATTTATTTTTTCCTTTCTTCTTTCCACTGGAAGATTCATTTCATTGGATCATGTTTACTTCAGCGAAAGCAACAGGAGAGGGTGTAGGTTTGGTAGATGGTGTTGGTTGATTTGACGGAGTGGCGGTTTGATTTTGTTTCTTAGAATATTTAGTCGTTGTGTGTGTTTGAACTGAACCAAGTATGCCATCAACAGGTGGTTCAGTTGTGGGTCTTGATGGATCAGTTGTAGGTCGAGGAGCATGGGGAATCAGATCACACAAAGTACCTGACTAGGAGTAAACCAAGTCCAGGTACTTAGTGCGTCTAATAGCTTGCTCCTCAGTAACAATGCCTCCCATGGAAACATCTCTAGCAATAGGTGGAAGTAAAGACTTTGTAAACTAATTAGCGAGCAACTGATCAAGAATGGGGGCCTTAATTAACCTTTGTCTTCATCTCCATTCATGGATATGATCGGAGATGTGAGTCGATGTGGTTTGTCGAAGAGAATTCAAAAGGTCTGTACCTGTTTCATATCGGATTGGCAATTGAAAGTGTATTAAAAACACCATTGCTAAGGCATTGAAGTCCCAAAAAGAGTGTCGTGGTAACTCAATGTACCACTTTGTGGCAATACTAGTGAGGGTTCTTTGAAAAATCCTTAGACGGATTGAACCATCCATAAAAGAATTGGATGAACACCATAAGTGAAATGTCATCACATGGTTTTTTGGATCTTCACCAGGTTTACCATCAAACTTGGGTATATCTGAAGGCATCTTTACAGGAATGGCAGGCCAAGAGGGGTCATGATGGATCAGGTCATTTATCAATCTTGACAATTCTGGCAGATCTAAAGTAGCTAGAAATGGTAGTTGTTGATTTGGTTGTGGATCATATTGGTAGTACTGATATGGCATTTGCTAACTAGTAGGACCATATGCTGATTGATAGATGGGTATGGATGATGCCCCCGAAGTTTGTTGAAAAGGTTGTTGATTTCCATAATTTCCATAGGGAGGTGGGCCACCCGAGGGAAATACTTAAGAAGCCCACAGTTTCATAAAGCCTCGATGGTGGATGGATCATTCGCAGCCTGGTTGTCTGGGACTTCATGCTCCCTTTCCTTCCAAATTATCATGGTATACCTGTAACATGCCAATTTCATAATGAGAAAGTATATCATGGCTAAAATAAAGAAAGACAAATGAAATTATAAATTGCAAAGCAAGATAAGAAACATGAAAATATTATTTTTTGGGTGGTCTAGGGTTTTATTTTTTCTTCTCTTTTCCTCTGCGGCGCTGCTAGCCTTTGTGCATAGAGCACCACGGCGCTTCTGCATTTGGCGTGCAGAGCGTTGGGAGCCTGTCTGTTGTGGATAGAGCATCTACGACGCTCCTGTCCCAGCTTGAAAGAGCGTCGTTGGGAGCGCTGACCAACGGCCAAAAACTTTAAAAAGAAGAAAATTTTGCCTTCTAATGTGGTTTAAAACTCCTATTGGGACGGTTAATCCCCTACCCTATCATTACCAAAGGAGAATCTATCATCTATCTTGCTTTTTAACCATTAAAAACATTTTAGGAACTTGAATTTAAACAATGCAAAAGAAGCAAAAATGAAAATTATTGAACATGGAAAGAGAAAAGGATCAAATGCTTACCTCTTCTATGGAGAATGAAGCAATAATGAAGTGGAATGCCCTTGCCAAATCACTGGAGGAACTCTTGCTATCAAAGCCAACTTCCAAAACTCACAAATGGTAAAAAACAAGTGGTAAAAATAACTTACCTACCCTTTCTATTTATAGGATGTTTGGAGTTTTCAAAAATACATTATAATCTATTTAATTTTGAAATCCAAATTATTTTGGTAAAAGTGGGTTTCTATTTTTTTACTTTCTATAGTTTTGAAAAAATGGCTTTTAATGGTGTTTTTTGAGTTTTTTCAGGTGAATATTGGGTCATGGTTACGATTTAAGCTATTTTTGTCTTTTTTGGGCTTAGAGCAGAACTGAAAAAGTACTGAGTGTCGTTTACACTTCTTACATGCTCATTAAAATTCTAGTAGAAAGGTGTCGAGTATACTTTTTTAGACTCGTAAAAAGTGGATTATGAAAAAGGAACCTAGTTCGGGAGTTATATTTAAGCTCTTTTCAGTCTCCTCAAAACACAAAAATATTTCCAAGCGAACTTGTTACGTTCATGCTTGTAAAAGAATCAGAACGTTCGACTAGTCGGGGGTAGGTTATCTCTTTTTTGGAACAACTGGCCTTATTTACGAAAAAGGACCTTTTGGAGTCTTCTTAGTCATTTCAGACTCTCTAAACATGAAACGACAAACGAGTTTGCTTTCATTGGACTCGTAAAATTACACGATGAAAGACCCTATTTGGGAATGAACCCCTCATTTCTCAAGTTCGTGAAAAATATGAGAATGGACTCATCACATGATGAGCTTCAACGAGTGTTTGTTACCCTCTTTGGACTCGTAAAAACGAAAAGAGGCACTCACCTTTCGAGGTGGGTAAATTAAAGGAAATGGGAATGGTTTTCATTTGTTTATATGGTAGTAATATACAGTCCACCTTTGAACATGGCACCTGTTTGCATTTGCATATCTGAAAAGTTGGGTTTTTTAGCTTGTCTCTGAGCCGATCCACTTTTGTGAGTCACTTGAATCCTTTGAGTCAATTAAAATAATGCTTTGTCAAAATCCTTGCATTACACCTGGTTCTATTCTCGTTTAAGTCAAAGCTGCCAAGTCATGTGTTGTGCCGTCAAATTGTTCAGAGGATGTCTCTCCCGGAATCATAACTCATCAGTAACTTCACTTGTCCTTAATATTCAGTCATTGTCTGAGTCAATCTGTTAATTCAAATCAACTTTTATTACTAGTTTCATGTCACTGATGTGGGAATCATCATGGCCCTCCTGTGACAAGTCTATTCCTGTTGACTTCAAATCATTATCCATGAATTAGACCTAGAAACCTAGACAATACCTTGGGCCTGCATGCCTCAATAGCAGGTTACCTCACTTTCGACATGAGTTTACATCATTGACTCTTTATTGAAAGATCTCATCAAGTGTTCGAATTCAAATCCTTTATTCACGTTCGATAGTATGTACTGAGATACCTTAGGGATCATTGACATCAATGATGATTACCCTCGCACTTGTTAAGAGTTTACATTATTAACTGGTAATCAAGTGGTTTCTACCATGTTTGACATCAAGACATTGTAATCACATGGTTAGATTCATATCATTTGGACATTGGGATGAAGACCCTGAGTGGTTAGGATATCTCATCATCATTGCCTATGATCAGGTTGCGTTTGGAGATCATTCATAGTCATGACATAGATCCACATTGTATGTTTGGTGGTTGTGTTCTATATCTGAGATTGAGAGGCATAGATCTACTTTGTATATCTCATAGCTATGTCCTACTTCTTGTAGCAGTTATTCATGGATCTACAATGTATCATTAGTAGCCATGACATGGTCATCATCATAGATTTGCAGTGTATTCGTCCGCAGCTATGGTTGGGTTGGATAAAGTCAATTACTGATCCTATATGAGTCTATCTCTCTTTTTGTATCTAACGAAAAACCTGCGAAGTATTTCACCTATCACTTTCTTCAAGCTTCATACTTTGGGGGGCATTCTATTTCATCTAGAAATCTCACATTGCTTAGCAGCCTCCATGAGAATTTCACTCTGCCCTTTAACCTCCCAAAAATCCTGGCATGAGTTAACTTGGTCACTTTTTCCCTTGATCTAGAGGATGGTGCTTTTTGGTGTTTTGCACAGAGCATTGCTGACGCCTGACCCAGTTGAGCAAAAGGCATCGTTTTCTCTCTCCTTTGACAAAAACCCTAGGTCGACACTCCTAACAGTTTTGCTAAGAGCGTCGGTGGTCAATAAATGAGCAAAAAAGATGTTTCTAGAAGCTTCCATGCAGAAACCGCCTCGTGGTTAGTTCCTATATGCTTGGCAGAGGTGGCATTCGCCTTCCTCACCTGTAGGGATCTCATCCTATCCTTTTTCCAAGTCATCTCTTGAGTTCTAGGCCTATAAATGGAGCCTTCATGAAGAGAGTGGAGGAGGCCAGAAAAAGCATCCTTATGCTGCTAGTTTGAAGTCTGGATCAGAGGCAAAGTAGAGGTAGCTTGTGTTTGGAGAGGTCTTCATAGTCATAGGAGATTGTAGACATTTTTTAGTGAGACAGAAGACATCGACATCAAGGCTTTTGGTTGTACTTCTTTCTCATCCATATATTAATACAAATACATTTCCCTTTCCTATATTTGATTGTAGTGTTTGTAATTAAATATTATTGGATTCCTTGATCACCAATATGAATAGTCAATTATCATGATACTCGCATCCCTTTTGTTCATCTTGTGATCTCTTTTATAGGTACTGAACTGTTGCAAGGACTTTTTGGAGAGGAGACAAGCAGATCCAAGGTTGAGGTATAATGTGTTTTGGGTTAATTGATTTTATTATTCAAGGAAAGGATATGTTGTTGTGGATTTTTGTTCTATAGTTGTGTTTTACATTACAGAGGAACAAGCAGTGTCCACACTAGTTGAGAATTCCTGATAACAATGATTACTACAAAGTAAGTATTGTAATTTATGATGTCGCATTTTAAAATATAATTTGATTGAAATATACCATTTTATGTTCACAAATTCATACAGATAATTTTTTAGCACAACGGTGTGCTTAAAAAAAAAGAGCACCAGCGCGTAATTGTAAGAATATGCACTGGTGCTTGTATCAAACAAGCACAACGGTATCAAAGCCTCCGCTAAAGTTTTCACTAACTAAAACCTTCACTATATTTGATAACAGATATTTCTACGTGCATTTTTGTTATTTTTGTCCTTTGTGCATTAGTATAACACATCACACCAGACGACCTTATCTTTCTTACGCACCGTTAAGTAGAAAAAAAAATACAAATTTCTTCACACATATTTTGCCTAATCGGTGCGTTATGACAAACATAACACACCGGTGTTGTAGATTACCATAAATGCACCACCAATAAAAAAAATTAAATATTTTTTGATTTATCGGGACATATATTGTTGAAACGCACCGGTGCGTCTTCACAAAAAGAGCACCACAATGTCGATTTTTGTTTGTTTAAGATTAGAAAAAGACTAGGATTTTTATTTCTAAAAGGCAATTTCATAAGGCACTTTTATAAATAAAACCTATTTAGTAGTTCATTATTTTGTCAAAATATTCATGGGAGAGTTTTGCAACTGAGACTTACTGGGTAGGACCATGGAGAAACCGAATTACTCATAATATTGAAATCGATAAGGTATGGTGAATCACTCAAAACCCTGCATAATATTTTTTTGCATTTTACTATTGATCTCAATAACTTTTTTTTTTGAATTTTTTTAAATAAAACAATCTAATATTTTCATATACACACCTTCAACCTAGAAAGCCCTTGCTTCTTCTTGCTTCGTATTTTTATGTCTTTGTAGAATTTCAGCTTAGGGTTTAACTCTCTCTATCACTTTACAAATTAGGGCTTCTCCATTGAGACACGTTAAATTTAAAAGGTTTGTTCTTCTATATATAGGCTTTTGGAATGTTATGCAAGGGGACCACTTATTCATTGGATCCCAAATTTGGTCATTTGTACTTGCATTTTTAGAAGAAGAAAAAACACTTTTGGTGTTATGAGTGCGCTCTGTTTCGTATAATGCACTGGTGCGTTTGTATAAAAAATGCACTACCTTGTTCTTAATTCTTTTTAAAAAGTTTAAGGAAATCTGGTGTGTTGTGAACAATTGTAAGCACTGGTGCATTTATTCGGAAGAGAGCACAGGGAATTTCCATCATTATACTATTTTTTTCTTACCGATTCATTGTTGTTTATGATTTCGACGTTTTCGGTACTCAATTGTCTTTATGACGTATCACTGTGCTTTTTGTAAATATGTACCACTTTGCAACATAATATTTTTTAAATAAGC
Source organism: Pseudotsuga menziesii (assembly GCA_001517045.1). Taxonomy (NCBI): domain Eukaryota; kingdom Viridiplantae; phylum Streptophyta; class Pinopsida; order Pinales; family Pinaceae; genus Pseudotsuga; species Pseudotsuga menziesii. The sequence continues at coordinate 395,804 of LPNX010494705.1, forward strand.
TTAGAAGAAATTCAATGCAATTTTTACAGATATAAGCACCAATTCATTTTTTAAGGGAAGTGGCATCGAACATGTTGTGACTAGACTATTTTTTTTGTGTGTACAAATGCATCAATAATGCATATTTCTTTTAGCTAAAAAAATATGTGATTTACTTGTGACATACATTTAATAGCTTATGTATTTAATGGTACATGTTGCATATTGATACAAGATGCGTGACAAGAGTTCAAGCATCAATAACTCCAAATGACACCATGGCATCACATCCAAATGTGCAAAAAAGGCAAGTTGTTTGTAATTTATATATGAAATTAATATGTTTGAATTATATGTTAGTTTAACTAATATCTATTGGTTGATGTGTGTTATCCAAAGCCAAAAAATGATGAAGCTTGATAATATTGTTTGCAATCTAAATGTAAAAGAGCATAAAACATTAATGGAGAAATTGTAGAATGATAACTCATGTGAATAAAAAAATACTATTCAATATGAGTTTTTTTTTCTGAAAGTTTAGTAATAATGTACTTAAGAATATTGATAACATGTTTCAAACAATCTACTCACATATGTATGTTTAATGTTCTGCAAGGACCAACAACAAGGGAACAAAATGTCGTCATAAGAAAGTAAAAATTATACAAGATATAAATGATGATGAATTGGTCCTTAGACCAGTGTAGATCCAAATCCTAGCCTCTATCAAGCGTCGAGAGAGATCAAATCTCCCAATTCCTTCTTATGTTAGGTTACATCATCATATTAATATAAATATTAATGTTATATTTAATATAAATATTTCAAATA
>LPNX010494705.1:408592-504298 GCA_001517045.1 Pseudotsuga menziesii
TTAGTTGAAGTTGGTTATTTTTAAATAAAATTATACACTCATAGTTACAAAAGTAACTTGTTGCTCCAATTAACATAAAGAAGCATTAAATAATTTTTAAAATTACACCATTATTAAAGCAATATCAATACAATATCACATTAATTAATTTTAAAGCTTTTTAAATAAATAATTATTAAAATGAGTAAATATAATTAAAAAAATCATTTATATAATATAAAAAATCAATTTATAAAATATATTCCAAAACTTTTGAGATATATTTCAAAACAACAAGTAATATTCTCTCCTTATCATATAAATTATGTAAGAATAGAGTTACCATCTAAACAATGAGGAAGGGAAAGATTATGCATTGTAGATTGAGATTTCTCGTGAAATTTTGTATATAATAGCAAACCAAAAAATTAATAATTCTTAATACCATTTTTTTTTAACACAAACGGGTAAATTTATTAAAATGGAAGAAGCTGGTATGTTTTGACAAATGCCAATCAACTGATTTACAAAATTTGAGAAGTCAAGAGACTGCACCAAGACTTACTCTGAGGGAAAAAAGTTATTAAAGCTAAATACAACTGAGAGCACCATTAAGGTATAGGCTGAAACTCACTAGGTTCCCCGTCAATACTAAGATTACCTTGAGGAAGAAGGCAACCTTTGTTGGCTGAGGTGTTTGCAAGTTTATTTAAAATCTCAAACGATATGATAGGATTCAACACTATCAAAAACTTTCAGATTTGTCTTGATTCTCTGCAATATTACATTCAAGAGAGAATTATTGAAGATACCCTCTGTGTTTAGAGTTTTTACCAACATCTCAGAATCACCAAATATTAATATTGACTTGAACCCTTTTCCTTTGGCAAGTTGAGTTGGCAAAAATAAGCTGTAACATTCAACCTGATTGTTAATCATCAATCCAAGACCCCAACTGTAGCTGAGAAATTTCAAAAAACCTGGGAAGAAAATGGCACCACCAGCGCCAGAAACTCCAGGGTTCCCTTTACAAGCTCCATCAAAAAATATAACAACTGAACCAGATTGCATCTAGGTTTTTTTAAGAGAATCTTCATTTCCACGGAACTTCCAATTGATAGAAGAGACCAGTTGAGAATAGTTCAAATTTAAAACAAAATCAAAAGAGATAGAGCCCATCCTTGATGAAGATGGAGAAACCGAATTCCACCCAGAGGATTCAACAAACCAAAATTGAGCAGATTGAACCACGAATTTAATAGAGCGGGCCAGATCGTTGAAGATGCAATTATTTCTCATTAGCCAAAGCGTCCACCATAAAAATTTTAAAATTGAATGCCAGTGAGGTTGAAAAATCGGTGCAGATGATTTCAGGGGACGACTGGCATGCCAACTCAGGTAAAAAGATGAGACAGTGGACTGCGCTGGAAATGTGAGATTCAGATCATGGAGAATTTGTTCCCACGTTGTTCTGGCAAAAACACATTCAACAAATAAATGATCAGCATTCTCCAGTGCACATTTGCACAAACTGCACTGGAAAGGACCATTGAAGCCACGCTTAGAGAGATTATCTCCGATAAGAAGCTTGTTCTTTAATGCTAACCACATAAAAAAAATTACCTTAGGCATACAGTCAAAATCCCATACCAAATTCCATATTGATGGAGGGAAAAATGAGCTATGGGGGGATTGAAGAGCACTGAAACCTTTAGCTACAGTATCCACTCCATCTTTTCCCCATCCCCAAGCATCTAACTGGGAGCAATGAGCAGGAGCAAGGCCTGTAAGAGATAATAGCAGAAGGTGTTTTTGAGGAATAAAGCAAAAAGGTAAATTTGGAATAGACCAACCTACCCATTTCCCGAAGCAGTCCCAAATGCATATATCAGCCAAACGAAGAAGACCCTTGTTTGTTGCCCATCACATTAACTCAAAAATAGTAGAGATTGGGGATAAAGGAGGGTTCCCGAAGATATTGTCTTCCCAAAGCAAAATTCTTTTACCATTACCTGGGGTTCTGAATAATTGTTGATTAAAAAATTCAAACCCTTTTCTACAGGAATTCCAAATGGTAGAGCCAATCCGAGTATTTACGAAGGAAATATTTCTCAATGAGCCTCTTATAATATATTTCTTAAGAAAAATCTACTGACTGGATGGTTCTTATCAACATATATCTGCCAGATAAGCTTGCCACTCAGCGCCAGATTAGCAAGACCAGGATCCCTGATTTGAAGACCCCCTGCTGAAAGTGGCCTCTTAAGGTCTTCCCATTTAACCAGATGCAACTTATTTAGGCTTCCATTACCTCCCGACCAAAGAAAATCCCGCAATAATTTAGATATCTGAACATAGATACTTTTAGGGGCTACTAGCATAGAGGACTGAAAGATTGGATAAGTTGAGAGAACAACCTTTATCAAAGTCAATTTCCCATCCTTAGATAGCCACTGGCCACCCCAAAAAACAATTTTTGCTTTTAACTTTGCTACTACTTCTAGCCAGAGAGAGGGAGGCGAAGGTCCAAGGGTTCGAGGAATACCCAAATACTTGATCTTTTCCCATTTATCGAAGCTAGAGAAACCCAAAAAACCCGATATTCGTAGAATAACTGAGGGTTCAACATTCCAACTATAAACAACACTCTTATCTTTATTTATCAAGGCACCAGAAGATTGACAATACTTTGTGAGAGTGTCTTGAAAAACCTGGGCAATATTCATAGAGGCCCCTCCCAATAGCAAGGAATCATCTGCAAAAGGGGCATGATTGATTAGATCCACACCATTGGCAATCTTAATGCCTGGAATATATCCAGAATCCTTATCACAGATCAATTTTCTGCTAAGAGATTCAACCATCAAGATATAAAGGAAAGGAGACATAGGGTATCCTTGATGAAGGCCTCTGGAAGCTTTGAAGAATTCAGAAGGTCTACCATTGATTAATGGTGCTAACCAAGGACCGTCAGTACAAGATTTAATCAGACTTGCAAACTCAGAACAAAATCCAAAAGAGAGTAAAACATCATAAAGGAAGGGAAGCTTAACTCTGTCGAATGCATTCTTCATGTCCAGCTTTATTAACATACCTTTCTCTCTCCTTTCGAAGCTTGAGTGAAGGGCTTCTTGAACCTGAATTACATTATCCACTAATTGTCTGCCTTTCACAAATCCACCCTAAAGAGGAGAAATCAATTTGTCTAACAACAACTTAAATCTATTAGCAAGTAGTTTGGCAAGGATCTTATAAGAAGCATTACACAACGAGATAGGACGGAATCTGTCAAAAGAGGAGGGATTGACTTCCTTAGGCATGAGGGCAAGAGATGTAGAATTGGTGCACCCTCCCACTTTCACTTTTCTTTGAAAGGCAAACACCATTCGAATCAAATCAGATTTGATTATTGACCAACAGACTTTATAGAAGTGAATGGAAAATCCATCTGGCCTGGGAGCCTTATCAAACTCCATAGCCCAGATGACATTAAGATTTCATGTTCAGTAAAGGGCTTCATTAAATCATAATTATCCTTAGCATTTACCAGAGAAGGAATATTAGCCAACAATTCAGAAGTAACATCCTTATTAATGATGCCATCATCCTGAAAGAGAAGTTGATAATGCTTGCAGGCAACCTGAATTAATTGTTCTTGACCCTTAACAAAGCTGCCATCTCCAATAGCAATTTCAGAGATATGATTACGAGACAGTCTGATCCTGCATTATCTATGGAAATAAGAAGAATTATTATCACCAGCCTTTAGCCAGAGACTACGGGACTTTAACTTGAGATGCTCTTCTTCATATCTGAAAGATTGAGTGGTACTGGACTGAGCCAATTTCTCCAATGCTAATTGGGAAGTGGAGATAACTGAGTCTTCCATACCCAATTGGATTTCAGCTAATTCAGTGACTTTCGCTATCCCGGAGAACGTAGGAGACGGCGTAGGAATTTTAGCCCACCATTTCAAAGCGATTTTGGTGTTTTTCAGCTTTTGCTCCCAAACATAGCTGGGAGATCCAACTATGTACTGAGGCCAGGCTTGAGAAACAGTGTCTATGAACCCAACATTATCAATCCAGAGAGGATTAAATTTGAAAGGAATCAGCCCCAAATCCTCTTCTATTTCAAAAAGTAAAGAAATCGGATTGTGATCAGAAGATAACTTCGGTAAAAATTTTGAAGAGACAAGGGATTGCCCATCAATTAATGAGCTATTGACGAGAAATCAATCAAGTCTGGTAGAAATATTGGCAGCTCTGGATCTATTATTGGACCACGTAAATCTCCCAGCTTTTGGAAGAAGATCAATCAAATCCCAGTGTTGAATTAACTCCTCAACCATTCCAAGCATAAAATCTCTACCACACTGCCCACCTTTTTTTTCATTCGGCGACAAAGAGATGTTTAAATCGCCATCTGAAACTAAATTTGCTGGAGCATTGTCCTCTAAAAATTCTGATAACGACTTCCAACATAATTGTTTTTTAGTGTAGTTAACAGGTACATACAGATTGAAAAGGGAAATTGAAATCTTACCAGCAGAATGAAGAAGTTCTGTGAATATCCAGTGTTGAGTGACGATTTTTTTTTTAAATGGAATTTCTCTTCACACCATAAGGTAGCCAATCCCCCACAAGTGCCTCTAGCACTTACTGCTTTTCCAGAATTAAGCTTCCACTTATTTTTACTTAAGAGAAGGAGGACCTCCTCTTCTACCCTGGTCTCTTGAAGTAAGAGAATATCTAAAGGAACCATTCTCAAAGATATTTTACCGCATCAGCCTTAAATAGATTCCCCAGTCCCCTACAGTTCCAAGAGACTAATTGCATTACTTACCTGTGGAAGAAGGAGTTATTACTCCCTTTGGAGGCTTGGTTCTCTTATTCCTCCCGTAAGACATCTCAATGGTAGACTGACTTCCTTGAGTCTTGAGTCTCTCAGCCTCTTCCTCCCGGATCTCCTTCTTAGATTTCCTACCATCCTTTTTGGAGAGTTGTTCAATGGAATAATCCGAGGAATCAGAGCTCACCACTGGTTTCTTTCGAGTAATATCAACATAGGAAGGGGAATAACATTCCCCAATAGGTAGAGGATCTCCATCCTAGAGAGAATTCAATAGAGAAGGGCCAACTTGATTCAGAGTGACTTCTGAATCCATCTCAATTCCATCAAAGGCCTGAACTTCACCTTCTTCAAGTTCAGAAGAGCTAAGGACAACAAATTGATTGGAAGGACCAATAGGGATGGAACCTAAGGGAGAAGGAAGTTTCTCATTAGCCACTACTTCTTGTTTCTTCTTTCTAGTCCCCAACTTGGGATTTCATGTTTTCTAAACTAGAGTCCACTACTCATTTTTCTCATTAACTTTTTCCTCGTCTCCTTTTTTCTTACAGTTCCGAGCAAAATGTCCATAACCGTGACAGAATCTACATTTGAATGGAATTTGTTCGTAATCCAACTCTTGGGTGTGGGACCATTCAGTGACTGTTAGATTGATTGCCTTCGGAAGACCAATCTCCAAATCTACTTCCACGCAGATTCTTGCAGAAGAAAATTAATCTTTACGTTCATCCCTATCGATGTATTTACCTAATTTATTCCCGATGGCTTCAAGGGATGTTGAGTTCCAACAATGCAGAGGGAGATGAGGTGGCCTGACCCAAACAGGGACAGCAGACGAAACATCCTGCGTGGGATCAAAATCTAGAGTCCATTTATTCAAGTAAATCCCCCGAGGGCCCATGAAATGTGGACCATTCCGAAAAATTAGACCACAATCCTCTGCTGATTCAAAAACAAAAACATAAAAACCTCTCCCAACAAAATGATTACGAATTCAATCGAAGATCAGGGGACGCCAGTTCCGCTGCACCCACCCATAAATGGCCTTAGGAGAGGGCCAGAGACCAGTAAACTGCCCAATTAACCCGCGTTCTACTAAGTTTAAGGCCGATCGACAAGTTTTATTAGCAGGGAGTTCAACAGAAGGGATGTCAACTTTCTTGACAAACTTATGAGCAGGCCCACCTTTCCTCTTTCCACTAGAAGCAATCAATTTCTTGAAAGCCTATAGATCTTGAGGAAGAGGCAAAGGGGGCTCCCCACCGGACATCAGAACAAAACCACCAACAAGGTCACCACTAGGAATGGCCAGAACATAGCACTAAAGGTGTTGAACCACCTGACCAAATCTAGCAAAAGGAGCAGTCTACACCAGCAAACAAAATAGAGGAAAATCAAGAGTTAAAGAACAGACAACAATTTGAACCCTGCAATCTTCTCCCAAACACAAGCAAGAGCAACCACTCCTGAATGAAAATATGGTTCACGAAAACCAAGAGCACACGGGATCCACTCCACGCCTACAAACAGTCCACAAGCTGCAAGAGCAAACCTCTACAAGGCTGATCAAACCAAGGGCTCGGGCATTCACATAACGGTCTTCACCAGCACAGTTGGCAACAAAACACATTGCTAACAAAGCCCAAGACAATGGTCATCAAGATCTGGCACCAGGAACGGAACCAAGATCCACCTCTGCAACTGCAACGAACCAGGGACTCAGATAGACGGATGAAACTTCTTGGTCTTCTTGGAGCGATCTCAATGTTCAATTCAAAACCTCTTCAACTCTAAGCATTAAAATTAAGCTACACATTGCTATCAAATCCACGAGCTGCAAAAAACCACTACAAGGCTAATCCCCAATCCAGAGACTCAGGCATCAAATGGCACCAAGAACTGGACCAGGATCCACCTCTGCAACTGCAACGAACCAGGGACACAAAAACTTATTGGTTGAAACTTCTTGGAGTGAAATTTGAATCTTCTTAGAGCCGGTCTCTATTTTTACTATAGCTTCAAATATTTTCCTCCCAATACCATTTTTCACAAATGGAAAGATTATGCATTGTAGATTGAGATCTCTCCTGAAATTCTGCATATAATAGCAAACCAAAAAAACAATCTATTCCCAATACCATTATGCACAAATGGAAAGATTATGCATTGTAGATTGAGATATCTCATGAAAATTTACATATAATAACAAACCAGAAAATACAATCAATTCCCAATACCATTATGCACAAATACAATCAAATCTCAATATCATTCTGCACAAATACAATCAATTCCCAATACCATTATGCACAAATACAATCAATTCCCAATATCATCCTGCACAAATACAACCAATTCCCAATACCATTATGCACAAATAGATGAGCTATCGATATCATAATGTAGTATAAAATAAAGTCATTGTAACTACTGCACTTATGTTTTCATACTTTGAAGCAGAGACTCTACCACATGAACATAGAACAAAAGTGTTGAAATACTGAGAAGGGGGTGAATCAGTATTTGTACTATTTAAAATTTTAATTAAAAGTAGGTTGCTGATCAACAATCACAGCACATCATCAATGTGTATAAAAATAATGAGATGCACAGTACACAGTAGTTTTTAACGTGGAAACCCAAGTTCTGGGGGTAAACCAAGGAAGCCTTTTTAAAAATAGTTTTCTAGAAATAACTGGAAGGAGGGAACAACCCCCTTATTATATAGACTTCAATTTTCCAGCTTCAACTGGAAGGAGGCTACGACCCCCTAATTTACAAGCTACGACCTGAAGGAAGCTGCCACTCCCTGGTTTTTTGGCTTCAACCGAAAGGAGGCTACGACCTCCTTTCCTTGCCTCGTCCTGCCACCCTGATAAGAAGAATATTGTCAAACCTGTGGACCTACCATATACCAAACTTTGTTGTTGATAACCTCTGCACTCTAGTCACTGTCAAATCATCCCTGTAGATATCACTGCCACATCATCTTTTTGCCCATGTCATCACTGTCATATTAAATATCAATGTTGCTGGTCAAGCTGCTCATCAACTATGTCATCTACACTGTTGCAATACTACAAAGTCTGCTCTTCAACACTACTTGTCAAGTCATCAAACATAAAGTTCTGAACATCATTAAGGTCTGTAACATAGGGTGTACATCATCATCATACAATTCATCATCAAGGAGATTGCTTTATCAACAAGGCCTGTGAAACATCAGTCTCTTGAACATGCCATCATAGGATATGCATCATCATGGAGTTTGCGTCAATGTCATAAAGTATGAACCATCATCAACCAGTAAGTACTATCATCATGTATCATATCAAGGCATTCATCATCGTGTAATGGATCACAATCTCATACTTCAACTTGTGCATTCACTTGCACATTAATACCACTATACATATCACTTATACACCTGAACACTTGTACACTTACTCATTCATATATATACACATCCCTATGCACATCACTGTACACTATACACAGTATACAACTTTACATACTACTGTTTATATATACACATATTATTGTACACTACTGTTCACATCCTTGTTCACTTCAACACAGTATACACAAACACATGCACACACTATAATATACTATGTTTGTACATACCTTGTCATTTGAACTTTTTGTAGAGATAACCCCTAAAATTCAAACCCCAACCTCTAACCGTGTGGATGCTTTTTAGACTCAAACTGTAAAGACCTCAAACTCTGGTCTATACAACTCAAGACTGTAGCAAACGAAGGTAGCAATGATAAGGCTTAAACAGTTTACTTCACCAAAAACAATTTCGGATCTGTAGTGGATTATGGCAGCAGCACAAACTCGGATTTCAAATAGGGTTGATTGTGTTAAACTCTAACCAAATTTTGTGGAAGAATTTGGATGCTTTCTGCTCCCAGAGAATTAAACCTTAGATAAGCTGCAAAAGGGTGTATCTTTGAACAAAGTTGGGTATGTTGCTACTGTGGAGAATTCGGGCCAACCATCACACAAAACGTGACTGTGTACTTAACTCGGGTCTGCTGAGAATGTTTTGTGGAGAAGACTTCAAGAATTCGGGTCAACCATCACACAAAAACGTGACTGTGTACTTAACTCGGGTCTGCTGGAAATGTTCTATGGAGAAGACTTCAAGAATTCGGGTCAACCATCACACAAAAACGTGACTGTGTACTTCTTTAACCCAAAATAAAGGTTACTGTAAAAAGCTCGGATCTCATACTTGGTTTAGTCACCGAAAATCTCTTTGTAGACTTCAAATTGGGTCTGTTCTTGCTTTAAAAACCAAAAGAAAAAAATATAACTATGAAAATTCAAATTTGTCCTCTGCTGTTGTTCAGACCAGCGAAAAAATCTCAGTCAGCTACCCCGAAAACCTCAGACAAGTCTTTTTTTTTAAGGTACTATATTCGTTGGTAAAATTTGTTAAGAATTTTGTGTATTAATACACTTGAGTAGGCGTGAGAGAAAGGTTATACTAGGGCTGACTTCTAGGGCAGTTTTACTATTTTAAGAATTAATTTGATAACCCTTGCTTATTAATTTTAAAAATGATATTATGTTAAAAGAACCACTTTAATGGGGTAGACCTCAAAAACTCATTTTATAATTCTTTAAACATGTTTTCAAAGGTGGGTTAAACATTAAGTTTATTATCTTAATACCTTATTTATTTGTTAAAAAAGTTTTAACACTTTAACTTGATGGTAAGGGTTTTATGGGCCTTGTGGGTTTAAGGGTCATCAAACAAGGTCATCATTAAGACATCATTAGTGTTTTAGAGGCAACTCAAACAACATAGGGTAGAATGTAGGCTTAGGGACCAAGGGTAAGGGTTTTACGGTATTTTGTAAAGCTACCACATACTTTATAAATATGACCATCAAGGTGTGGGGGTGCCTAGGCTTCTCCTAGGGTATCAGAACCTCTATCACACGCAAATGACCACTGAAAGGGTCATTCGGACTCTTGCACCTTCTTTAACCCACCAAGAACACATTCTAGGGTAATAGGGCACCGTTGTGGTGTTGGGGAACCAATGACACAACTGGGGAATCATCGAACCAACTTGGGGGTACTTAACCACTCTACAGGGTGTTCAGGGCTTTTCCCATTGTCCCAAGGGCTCCAAGGGCTTTAGACTTGGGCTTGGACAAAGTCAAAAGGTCTCCTTTGACATTGACACTTACTTAACCCTCAGGCACACTAACACACACCTGTTGACATCAATGACAATTTAGTCAACAAAAAGTAGAGACTTTACCACATGAACATAGAACATATAGTTTCATATTGTAGTTTCATGAATAAAAAACATAGAGTGGGGAATAGTTGGAATTTATTATTTTACTTTTCTATTGTTATTGTTATTTTTTTTCTTGTTATAACTTGTTTTGCCTTGTAATGAAATGGTAGGAAAGAATAATAGTAATAAAAATAATTTTTTTTAATCATTAAACTAGAAAGTAAATATTATTTAAAAAATTAAAAATGTTAAAAATTAATAACAACAAGAACAATTTTATGAACCATCAAAAGCTTACTTTATTTTCGCAACAGGGAGGAACATATTAATGTAGCTACTCATCATATATTCCTTTATATTATTGATAAATTTACTATTATCTATACCGAATTAATTCATCTTTTGAGATTTCTAATTTGAGTTGTCCTTCCATTATAGTAGCTTATTTCTAGATTAGGCTCATAACATTTACTAGATTCGGTTCCTTGGCTTGATTGGCCTTCTATTTCAAATTTTATTGCGTCGAGAGGCGCTCTACAACCTAGTATGGCGGAGATCTTGTAACGTTATGTAACGTTATTTTTATTAATATTTTTTTTTTAAAAATTATAGGCCAAAATAAATGTCGGCAAGAAAAACAACCTAATATGGGGGTGATGTTGTAATCTTTCTATCTAACAAAACAATAAAAAGTAAAAATTTAATTAATGTTCGTACCTAACAAAATAAAAAGTAAAAAATTGAATTATCCACAAAAAAATGTTGGCCTTGCACATTGTTTAAAGCCGTGTGCATGGTTTTAAAACCATGTGCAAGGCCTTTTAAACAACCCATGGTTTTATTGTACATGGTTTAGGAGAGCCTTGCAAATGGTTTTAAAACCATGTGCAAGGCCTCCTAAACAACCCATGGTTGTAGGAGGGCCTTGCATATGGTTTTAAAACCATGTATTGGGAAATGTTGTAATGTTCGTTCCTAACAAAATAAAAAATAATAATAAATATTATGTGTCGGCCATAAATAATATTAAATATTAATAATAAAAATATTATAAGTGGACCTTAAATAAAAAGATGTGTCTTTTGGTTTGAATCAAATCAATGGATACCTAAGAAGATGTTTGCATCTCGAGCGATTTGATCCCTCTCGGCTCTTGATAGAGCCTAGGATTTGGATCTACGCTGGTTTGTAAAACAAACTCAAGAATAGGAAGGGCCTTCTTCCATTCAACAACCAAGGAAAATTACATGTTCTATTATTTTCAATATTAATTGACCGAAACGAATTCCTACATGTCATAAATCTTATGCATACTTTACTTGATCGGTCTAGAATTGACCATCCAGGGGAAATCAAGTTATAGCCAGATTTAAGAAAAAAAACAGAGTTTATATCTAATGTGTAATAATAACACTATAATAGTGGTTTGTAATTTTACACATGTAAGCCATCACAATCTTATATAGAAATCAAAAGAGTTGCAGATAAAAAAAATAAAAGCCTATTTTATAATCATAAAGGTTGCAGGACAAAGAGGAAACATTCAATATATGTGCTATTTTTTAATTTGAGAAATAGGGAAAATATCATAGACATTGGGCATTCCTTTGTCAAAAAAAAAGGAAAACTCTTTAAGAAAAACTAGTTTAAGCGAGCGTGGTCTTGGAAAAATATGTAATTCTATAACGTATTTGTTTAGATTGCACCGATGAAAAAGAGAGACGTTGATTTCATTGGAGAAAAGCACAAGAAGTAGATCCTTGAAGTTCCCCAAAAGACGTGCTTTATTGTTTTATGTATATAAATTTACCAAGAGGGGTGCCGGTTCACATGGAAGTGAATTTTGTAACAATTTATGCTCCAACAAATGTACAACTTCATATGTTAATGTTTAATCCTACGACGTCGTGTGGCGAGATGTTTATTAATGTAAAGCTCGACTAGTCACCTTTAAAGGGAAGGAGGAATTATTCCCTTTTGAGCAAAATGGCGAGGAGGGAAGTGGTGAAAGGCAAGTTGTCTGACAATCCTTGAAGCTACAATCTGCACCCATTTCCATACACTTTGTAGGCAAGTAAACTGTTGGAGCAAGGCTTTCACATCGAAGACTTATAAAACCCTAGCCACTCTTAGCCCCTCGTCCTCCGAGGAGGCTTGTCCCTCAGGAGCATTAACACAATGAGAAACTCGAAAAAAAACGTGCAATCGCCCACTGGGTNACCCCTAGCCACTCTTAGCCCCTCGTCCTCCGAGGAGGCTTGTCCCTCAGGAGCATTAACACAATGAGAAACTCGAAAAAAAACGTGCAATCGCCCACTGGGTGTATAGCCCAGGCCCGAGCCCATCTCCCATCGCTTGCAGAAGTGCACACACAGACTGAACGTACAGACGATTGCATTAAAACTTCATTGACGAGAGCCTGTCACCGGGTCTTGGGGAACAACACCCTAGACAAACATTAGCTACACGAGACCAATGGGTGAGTAGAAAAATAGTTTAAAAAAAAAATTAATACACTTGAAAATCAAACTATGCAAAAACTTTACAAAACACAATTTTTTTTTATACAAACCCCAACTAATATGCCTACACAAATCATATATATCCCATCTAAAACATACTACTACATATATCCAGTTGATGACATAATAATTTTTTTATCAATATCTTTATACCCAACCATTTTTTATAAATGTGTTCAAAGCCTAACAATAACAATTAAAGACAAAAATTAAATTTAATGAGCAATATTTTTTCAGAAGGAAAAAAGCCTGTCCTTGTTATTCAATAAGAGAATCAAAGGGCATATGACATGCCTTCCCTATCAATAGGGTTACAATCAATCAAGATCTAGAAAGTAATCTGTTACAACTAGTATCCAGGAACATGTCTCATACACTCTTGAGCTGGCAATGGGGAAGGGTCACGAACTCAACATCAAAAGTCTAAAAAAACCAAGGCATCAAGAAGAGCATACAATTGTAGCCTGTCCCTATCAGTCATACAAATCGAGAAACATAAGTGCAGAGCTTCTATCAAAAGTTCCCGCTCCATTAACATCAATCCATAAAGGGGTGCATAAAAAAGAAGAGAGCAAAGCTCCTGCACCGAGCTCAAAAGAGCTGGAAAGTATTAGATGAGGCCAAATGGCCATCAAGAATTTCAAAAAATCACCACATCTAGGAGCCAAAGACAGGGCAGATTTTGATAGTCTGTCTGCAAGCTGATTGTGTTCTTGATATGCATGATTGAAGGACAAGTGAAGAAAACAAGAGATGAGCCTTCTTGTATCCATACACCAATGAATTAGATCCGACAGATCCAAGGAATCATGGCATTTTGCCCAATTTATGATGATTGTTGAATCACAAAAAATGTTCAGACATGGGATCCCCATCAATTTTGCCACGGACAACAATGCCCAAAGTGCTATCAATTCAACTTTTGTATTTGTGCATAAACCTGCCCCCATTGCAAACTCAAAAGAGTGAGACTCGTTCAGGACCAAGCAGAAACCAACTCCTCCCTTATAATTTGCAGTTGCCCCATCAAAGAAGCTATAGGGGAAGAATAAAGAAGTGCCTGATCCACGGTCCCTGGGCTTTTTGATCTTCATACTTGAAGCCGGATACTTCTGGAAGTAATATTCAATCTGATGGAGTATGCCCAAGATCGATGGCTTTTTTCCTTCAAAGATGCAGACATTTTGTGCTTTCCAAATAACCCAGATGGCGAAAAAGGGTAGGTAATAGCACTCAGAGTGTCAAGAATGCCTTGATATCCAAGTACCCAAAAAGGAGCCGAGACTATTGCTCTTTTAAAGAGGCTATAAGTGATACTGCTCACTTAAGCATTCAGATACAATCTTCCAGATAGAACAAGAAGAAAATAGATGTTGTACACTGTCCTCACCCAAACCACAAAGTGCACATATGCCAGGCCCGATCCATCCTCTTTTCTGGAGACTGTCCCATGTGAGTATTTTGTTTGCCAAAGCCAACCATATAAAACAACGAATTTTCATGGGGATAATTCAAGACCAGAGGAAAGCATGAAGTTTACTACAGGTCGGAGGGGATGAAGAGAGAACAATCAGGTCATATACCAGCTCCGCCGTAACATTACCATCATGTTTATTATAGTCCCAAACTAAGGAATCAACAAGTGAATTGAGTCGGATCCTACCATGTTCCAAGCACCTAGTGTAATTTTCCCATGCAAATTTCCAATCCCCTGCAATATTCAAGTCTTCCGTCGTATACCAGTAATAGTGCTGACTAGGGAGAATGTTCTGTGCATGGATGAGATGAGTAATACCAAGATCCTCAAGATATTCTATGAGACCCAAGGGAAGCTCTGATAGGGAGTGTGTTCCAATAATCGGGTCAATACCCATGAGGATGTTCTATCCATTACCAACATGCCAAGCCAGGCACTTTCCTAGCCACGAAAGTGTGTGCATGAAACCATTCCAGATCACAGAGGCTCCACGAACTGTGAATTTTTTTTCTCTGAGCCATGACACAACATATTGATTCTTCAAATATTTGCTGATTAAAACTTGATGCCACAAACTATTTCCTTGTAGAACCATCCAAAAAAAATTTAGTCTCAAGGCCGTGCTGAACCAATGGATATTTTTAATGCCCCAACCTCCTTTCTCTTTTGGCCATGAAAGGTGCATCTAATTCGTCAGATGGTACTTGTGATTTACCCCTGAGGAGCCCCATAGAAAAGCAAAGGTTAACTTTCTGAGTTTATCCAAGACTGAGGTTGGAATAGGAGCAAGGGCCAGCCAGTAGACCGGTAGGCTTGATAACACTGCTTGAACAAGAATCAATCTGCCACTAAGGGAAAGATATTTATGTGACCAATGAAATATCCTTTTTCATATTTCTGAATCAACCATAGCCAGTCATTTATCTTGTACCCCAATGGTTTAAGAAAATAACCAAGATACTTAAAGCCTATAGAAATAGTATCCATTTTGTAAGGAAGAACCCTAGCAATACTAATAAGGGTGTCTTCATCCACGTTATTAAAGAGAAAGCTCGACTTTTCCAAACTGATGCTCATCCCAGATGCTTTGCAGAAGGTGCTTAAAATGACTTCGAAAGCCATCCATTCATGCAAGGTACGAGTTCCTAGAAGAATAACATCATCAATGAATAAGAGGTGTGTAAGAGCAAGGGCCGATGAGATTTTTATACCTCTGATAAGACCATTCTCCTTGGCATCAGAAATCAAGAGACTGAGACCTTTGATGACAAGTATGAATAGCAGGGAAGACAAGGGACAACCTTGTCTGATGCCTCTAGATGCACTAAAGAACTTGGATGGAGTGCCAATAACCAACACATCAAAGTTAGCTGATGTTAAGCATCCCATAATCTAGTTGACTCCCATGAGAGGCACCCCTATCTGGATCAAACTGAGTCTAATATAAGACCAATTCACTTTGTCAAAAGCTTTAACCAAATCCAACTTAAGAATGAGAGCACAGGTATTTTTTGTTCTGACAGTATGTAGAATCTCTTGTGTAATACCAATGGGCTTGACAATTTGACGATTTTTGAGAAACCCAAGCTGTTCCTTGGAGATGTGGGAATCCATATGAGGTTTTAATCTTACAGCTATAATTTTAGATATGAGCTTATAGATCAACTTACACAGAGAGATTGGCCTAAATTTAGTGAAGGTAGTAGGCTTATCCTTCTTAGGAATTAGAGCAAGGAAAGTGGAATTTAGAGAGGGAGCAATCCTTCCAGATTTCCTAGAATATTCCACAGCTTTTAGTAAATCCCTAGCCATCAGGTCGAAAAAGTGAATAAAGAATTTAGCTGGCCAACCATCTGGACCTGGGCTCTTATCCTTTTTGAAGGATCTCAAAGCTCCCTCAATCTCAGTCATAGAAACACTTTCAATGAAACCACCGGCCTCCTCAGAAGAGAGCATAGAAGGGTACAACATGACAACTTTGAGCTGGGCCAGAATACAGGTTTGTTTATCATCTCTGAAGATGTGAGAAAAATGTCTCTGTCCCAGTTCCTTAAGAGCTGCCTCGTCCTCCACGCTATGTCCATCTTCATCTTCTAAAGCCCAAATAACATTTTGATTCCTGCGTCCCGAAGCCAAGGCATGAAAATATTTGGTATTTGAGTCTCCAAGCACTGCCCACTTTGCTCTACTCTTGAGTTGCCATGTGAGCAGGTAGTGGTCCAATAATGCCTTTTTTTATCAAAGCAGATTCAAAGTCGACTGATCCTCATGGGATAGAATACTCGAGGAAGAACAAGTAAGAAGGGCACCAATTTCATCATCCAGTCTAAGAGATTCCAACTCCATAACAACTCCTTTTTTTTTGATCCAAGACTTGACTTCACTTTTAAGCAATCTGAGCTTGTGGGAAAGTAAGTCCATGTCGTTATCAACAGCTAAGGGTATAAACACAAGCCAGCTCCTAGTAACCATTTGAGAGAAATCTGGATCTGTTAACCAGGATCTGTTGAATTTGAAAGGGTAGTTATGAGATCCCTCCCTATTGTTCCATTCAAGATAGATTGGAAAATGATCAGAGATATCAGAAGGGTGCTCACACACGGTGCATGTTAAGTTTAGGGATCAAAGAAGAGGAAAACAGGAAACGATCAAGTCTTTTACAGATCCCATCTTCCCCAGCCCTCCCATTTCTCCAGGTGGGTCCAACAGAAGGTGAAGCAATATCCACAAGATCAACCAAAGCAAAAAGGTGTTTGAAATGTGAAGTAAGAGGATCGATGACAACCTTTTTACCCTAGATCTCTGAGGCACTCAGGGTTAGGTTTAAGTCACCTCCAAGGATCAAGTTAGGAGTGTTGAGAAGACCTCCTATGAGGGCTTTTTCCCAAAAGAGTTCCTTGTTCTTGTAGGGACCGTAGCAGTTAAGGATAGCCAAAGGAGTTGACAGACCACAGAACCTTGCCTTGACAAGGATTCCTGCAACAATTTCGAAGGCATGACATCTAACAAAGAGAGGGTTCCAGGCTGTGAGTAAGCCCCTAGAGAGGCCCGAAGCACTTGTTGCACAAAATTCCTAGTTAGGCATAAGTTTTGAAAAGGCAAGGAGAGCTGGGTAAGTGCTACACATCCTCTTGGAAGAGAATCAGGTCAGGAGCAATCGAGTGAATAAGAGACTGAAGGCAACATTGTTTGGTCTTGCTTCCCAGACCACAGACATTAAGTGACAAGATTTTCATTAAGGAACAACAGGGAGGGGAGGCGATGCTCTAAGTCCCCGTTGAAAGTTTCCTCTCGCAACATTTTTTATGCGGACAAAGAGGGGAGTATAAGGAGGAGAGACAGTGGACAGAACCCCTGAAGGATCAGATTTTTCCTTTTTTTTTTTTTTTTTTTCCAGATAGTTATGTTTTCAAAACGGATGAAGTTCAGATGGAAGGTAGAAATAGAAGAANACTCTAACTTCGACTAAAAATGAAAAAAAGTTACTTTAAAATACATTTTCCCATACTTAGCACCTAAGCAAACTTTTACATCATATATATCCCATCTAGAAGAAAGTATTATATATCCCGTTGGTTAAATTTTTTATCAATGTCTCTATACCCAACAATTTTTTATAAATGTCTCCAAACCCTAACAATAACAATTAAAGACCAAAATTAAATTTGATGAGAAATATACTCTAACTTCAACGAAAAATGAAAGAAAGTTACTTTAAAATACATTTTCCCATACTTAGCACCTAAGCAAACTTTTACATGGTGGTGACACCGTTGTGAAAATTTACGTGTGTTTTTTAATAATTAAAAAAAACTAAAGAAAACGCTTGAAAAGGAAAAGTGACGGTCCACCCTGTCTTAGAATGCGCCTCACTCTCTCGACCCATAAAAACAAAGCCGAAACCCTATTTGCAAGTTTCTCTTTGTTTTCTCTGTATTTCCTGGTTAGTTTGATTGCAGATCCCTCTCAAGCAGAACAGGAACTGCTGCGTTTTTCGCATCTTTTAATCCGTACACCATTACTGCATTTTCTTGAGAGATTTGGAGACACAGAAGGTTTTGAATAGGGTTTCATTTGGAAACCATGAGCGCCATGGAGGAAGAAGCTTCCACGGGACCTCCCGAAGCCAGTCGACCCTCTGCCAAGCCCGCCGGAGCCGATCTAGATTCTATTGACCGGGAGATTGCTGCTCAGAGGAAAGTAGCCCTCCAGGTAACATCAGTTTTTTGGAAATTGAGGTGCATTTATATGGGTTGACACTATGAACGTATTACTCCAAGGGCTTTTTTCTTTTTCTTTTTCATTATCCCATTGGAAAAATGATGATGGGTTGATATCAGATTTAATTTTCGTTATTTGAATTAACTTTATTTCGAACTTATTGTTCGAAGTGCAGAATTTAGGAGGATAGTTGTCAATAATTGCGTAGCTTAAATCGAACACCATTTCATGATCGAAAACAGAAGCTTGCCGAACCATAAAATGCGTTGAGAAAAACTTTTACCCCGTGATATTGTACATCTTATAGTAGTCACTTCGGAAGAGGTCACAAGGAAATGTTGTGGATTGTAGTTTGGACAATTCCTCGGCCTCTCTAGGTCACCATATAATGCTGGGTTTCGTCATAGTGGTCTGAGAAGCCAGCATGCCCAGTTGGCATTAAAGTGGGCAGTGCCTATAGGTCTGCGGTATTTATTTCAACCCAATTCCGAGCTATTTAAAATCAAACTAAAGATAATCAAGCGCTCAACTAGATGCCATTTTCGTTCTACTGCTTCTCATGCTGAAGTTTAACCCTCTGGAAAACAGTCTAGTCAAATCTGGCAGCAATTGTTTTAAATAATCAAATGGCAGAAGCATTGCTTAGAAACGCAATAAAAAATATTTTTTTTTTTAGATGTGTGGTAGTCTGAACCCGGAAGAGTGATAGCGATTACTATATAGTAGACATGATGCAGATTTGAGATCTGCTTCTATCTCGTTGCCAGATTCTTATGTAAACCACGTTTTGGTCAGACCTGGTCGAATGGATCCCTGCTCTGTACTGCTCGCAAGGGAACGAATGTACAGATGTTCAATGTGCTACTTTATTTGTGTGAAGGTGTATACTTGGGAAAATTCCTCTAATCCCTGTGTGTTGTCATTCATCAGAATTTATTTTATTTTTAGGTATTGCCATTCCTCATCTGAATTCCATTTTGATTTATAGGTATTGCCATTAATTCTCTGCACCTATTAAGGAAAAGTCTTTCTTCTTCTGTCACTTCTAATTTAAAACATGCTTACAGCCTGCAGTGTAGGTTACTAACAGCCTTACGCATTTTAATAAATGCTCTTTTGTAGTATGTGCCCCAACAAAGAGTCATTTTTCTGCAGGCACATTTTTACTGCATTTTAGTCAGTCTTGACTCTTGAGGTCACAAATTGCAACCATTTAAACTTTTACTAGTAGATGTTGTTTTTTGGATCAACTACTTCTGACAATAGATAATAACATATCTGATTCTGCTGGTAAGTGAAAATAAATTTATGTGTTCCATATTTGAGTTTTACATTATACGCAGTTGCATCTTTAAATTTGAGGACATTTCATAGAAAATTTACACATAAGAAAACCAAGGAATGTTTCCAAGCTCCAGTCAACTGTTGTTAACTTCAAATAGGTGGTGAGCACTTTATTGCACTAGTGATCATAGACATCATAGCTTTCGAATGCAGGTGGTAGAATTACCTTTTGGCTGGATTTATTGGAAACAGGTCCTAACCTTCCATTCAACACTTAGTTAGAATTTAGTATTTAGATGTATAAAAGGAGGAATAAGAAACAAGTGACCTGTCCTCCCCAATTGTTTTCACACATGTTGAACTGACTAGGCCAAGCTTCAATAACTGGGATGCTTGTGAAAGTATTTAAGTTTAAAGTTTAAACTTAAAGTTTTCTCCCACTTTACTGAACAGCAGATGCCAGAAAGTAGTAGCAATTTTTTGCACGGTAACATGAGAAAAAGTAGTAGTTTGCTTAAATGAAGAAAACTACTGACCATGCTAATTGAATAAATTTTTACAGTAATAGAGGAATGGTACCGTGGAAACAAGGGCAGTCCTAGCACCAAGGGTATAAGTAAATATATGAATCTTTTCGGACTCTGGAAATCCCTCCTCATGGCAGGAAACAAAGAATATAAAACAATGAATACTAAGGAGCCGGGAACTTTATTAACTGAAATTTACAAATGGAAAATAGAAAAACACATGAAAGGAAAGGGAAACCCTTCATTAGAAGAAATAGCCATGATTAAAGTAACATATGACAGGGTGCCAAGGTATTAAAGAAAACGACATTGCAATTGAAGGGACAGGGAACATGAAATCTGTCACTGCCAAAGTAAGCAACTAAGCAGCAATCTTCAGGTAGGGAGCAGCATAGAAAACCTTGATAAGAAAGTCTCTAAAGAACTATCTACAATTTATAAAATCATATAAAGTTTGGAAAGCTTTACTGGAAAATTTGTTAGTCTACTTGTAGATTTGTTACCTTAAAATCACAAACCTATGCCAGAGAAAGCACACCCTTTAGCCATTGAAGGCTATTGCTGGATCATACAATTCTCTACTTGTCAGAGAGCTCTTAATTTGTTCTGGACAGTGCAATGTGCTCGTAATTCTGTCATTTTTCAAGTATACCGAATTTTTGAGATGATAAGTGTATATTTGGCATTATATCTAAGACTTGTTGCAGAGGATCCTTTTTTTTACATACCAAATAGTCAAGAACCATACATAAATAGTAAATGCGTTATATACTAGAAAAATGTATTTTGTTCTTTATTGTTTGTTTTGAAGCTGCTGTTAAACCTCTGTAAAGTTCTCTTTAGCTATCTATACGATCCAGTCCTTAAATTGTTCTTAAAATTGCTCGTTTATAAGTCACAAGTTTTGTGTTTTATGCAATGATTCACTCTGAGTACAGGTTTCACTGAAAAAGTTACAAGGCTTGCCTGGCAGTTATGTAGAAGGAAGAGCAATTTTAGTGTGAGAATTTCTAGGGCAAAATTATCTTGAAGATATTTTGTGAAAAAAGTGATGCATGTGGAGATAGCTTGTAAAGATTTTTCTTGGTCTAGAAAACATTAAAGATGATTTTGCTGAAGTGTACATTGAGTTGTCCAGATGTTGCTGTTTGTATCTGAGAGTTTGTTTCTTGTTGCAGGATAAAATATATGTATAATACTAAAACAGTAGAGTACAAATTCAGCAGGCTTAACTAAGACTAACCAATATAGCCTATAGGGACTGTCAGACTGCAGCAACCTAGTGAAAATATTGCATTATGCCACTTAAACCTGTTCAGTACGTCTTGTGCTGATCCAAGAATTATTCAACTTATCGATCAAAGGGTACATACCAATTCTTACTCCATTTCCTTCAAGATTCTGATCAAGGTAAGGAATTCATCCCTGAGAATGTTCACCTGTAAAATCCCATTTGAGATTGAGGTGCCTGTTGTTGCCACCTCCAATTGTTGGTTTTGCGTCCTACTAATCATGGTTCACAACTTGACATTTTCAACATTACCAAAATTTTCCATTCTCAACAATACGAATAAATCTCCTCGAGATTTTCCTTTTACCCCTCAGATTATTAGCTTCACTTCTTGGATGGAATCTAAAATGCAGGGAACTTTTTTGAGGATGCTGCTAGAATTGCATCCATAATCCTGGTAATGCCTTTTCCCATTTCACTTAACATTTTTTTCACTTCCTCTTGCATCTTTACCTTTAGTTTCTATCTAGAACCTGAAAAACAATAGTGAATTCATCCCTGAACTTTTTTGCTCAGTCTTAACTTGCTGAGAGACCTTTGAAGTTCATGCACTTAGGGTTGTAGAACTGATTGTTGATTGCCTGCTATTATTCAGGTTGACAACTTGACATCATTTGTACTTCCACCAACATTTGCTTGAGATTTAATTGGAACCCTCAGATTGTTAACTTCACTTCGTGGATGACATAAAAATGTGAGATATTTTGGGGATGCTCAAATTTGTGTCCATAATTCTTGTTATGTCTTTCTCATTCCACCGAACAAATTATTCACTGCATCATGCATTTCTTGCTAAAATAGTTCTAGGGAGCTGATGGGCTCAATATAGGAAATTCTCTTAGATGCTTCCTTATGCCTAAGTGCTGAGCATCTAGCACCTAGCACATATCAAGAGGTGGGATGCTGTGTCACACTGTATGGAAAATGATGGCCCTGGACTTTGCTATTTCACGAGACAAAACATACCACATTTTTTGGGTAAATTTGAACCTTAGTGGAGGGAATATCAGTGCCACCTACTAACCAACCAGTCAAGTCCCTGGTGGTTATTGTGCTCAATATATTTGACACAATACAATATATAATCTTTCGACAATATATCTGCAGCATTTTGTGGGATGTTCCTTACCTTACATTAAGTTTTTAATATTGTAACCAATTTTCTTTGTGGTTGGAGTTTTGCAGGAAGGCAAATTGGATGCTGCAATAGATGCCCTTTCAAATTTAGAGAAGCAGATGAGGCTTGCTGCTGATGTTTCTGGAACTAGGAAGGTGGTAGTGGGGATAGTGCAGATTTGTTATGAAGCGCGTGCATGGAAGACACTTAGTGAGCAAATTAGTGTTCTATCCAAGAAAAGAGCACAGCTGAAGCAGGTATCCAATTCATGCTTTCTTTTTGGTAATATTGATGTATGAATTAAATTTCTAGGGCTGTGTTATTTCTTTTGCATATAGGTCTTTTATTGCAAAAACAGAAAACATATCTAGATTGTCATGCATTTAGAAATTGTGACAGGTTGAGTTCCGAAAGAAGAAATACTGTAGGAAACGGGAAAAGGAACTGCTATCTTCAACAATATTGTTGTATGAATGAAATTTCTAGGGCCATGTTATTTCTTTTGCATATAGGTCTTTTATTGTAAAAACAGAAAACATATCTAGATTGTCATGCATTTAGAAACTATGACAGGTTGAGTTCTGAAAGAAGAAATACTGTAGGAAATGGGAAAAGGAAATGCTATATTCAACATTATTTTATTTGTAAAAATTTGGAAGAAGATAGTTTTCATGGAGTGTTGAAAATTTTAGGGAAGTTGATACATTTTATATAGGGAAGGATGCCAACATTTTAAAATTTCCATCTGCAGAGGACACTAAGCCGTGTCAGGTTAAAACACTTCATTGTTTATTCATTAGGAACTATCCATCCCTTATTGCAACTTTAGCTGTCCATAGCAAGCTAAGAGATGGTTTTGGAATCTTTTATATGTTCAGAAACCTAGACACCTAGCATTTGCATTGATTTTCATATAGGATGGTTTCAGAAACATAGTTAAAATTTGCATTGGTTTTCAAGTGAGGATGGTTTCAGAAATATAGTTAAAATTCGCATTGGTTTTCAACTGAGGATGGTTTCTTGTCATTTTTCTTGTTCATAATGTTTAATGTTTGATATAATAGCTGCATTGCACTCAGTTCTAAAGTGATTTCATTTAGATTTTGTAGAAGTATGATGGCTTAGAAGTAATGAATTAAAGCAGTATGTTCATATTTCATAATGCATTATGCTTAGCTAAAGTACCGTTGAGTGATTCTGGTTATTATCTGTATATTAGAGGCAGCATTTGAGACGGAAGGGTAATGTTATCAATCTTGGTTCCTTATGGCCATATAGATGTTGGTGATTTGTGAAAATAGTGCTAACTTCTAAGAACAGCTCAAGTAATTTGAACAAGCCATTTACTGACATGCATATGCCCATTTCCACAATTGGTAAGTTGGTGGAAGTTACCTTGATAAAATTTACTCAGATATGCTCTTCCTAACATTATGTCACGCAGTGTTATCGGAACCGGCAAAACCGGCCGGTCTGACTGGTTTACAGGGTTGGCCGGTCCGGTCAGAAAAAAAAATCATAAAACCGGATTTTTTTCCAAACCGGGTACGGAACTGTCCAAAACCCGCCGAACTGGTAAAAACCGGCCGAACTGGCCAGTTTGGACTGGGGACTCACGAAACTCAATTTAAAAAAAAATCAGAAAATAGAACTTTGCTGATGTACTTTGGAGCCTCCTTGTTAATGTACTTTGGTTCAAAACCTCAGAGATGTATTGCACTAGGTTCTATTTTGGATATTTGCACCCATATTTGCTATATATATGAGAAACTTTACATATTTCTGTATTAATGGTTTGGATTCATGACACATGAATATATATGTTTTTTACAAAATATGAGTTTTTTATGTATTTTTTAGTCAGCCGGTTTTTTACCTGGTTTTTTGCCAGTTCCGGTCTGGTTCACATTTTGGGCTTCGCCTGTTCGATGACCGGTCCGGTTCC
Source organism: Pseudotsuga menziesii (assembly GCA_001517045.1). Classification (NCBI taxonomy): domain Eukaryota; kingdom Viridiplantae; phylum Streptophyta; class Pinopsida; order Pinales; family Pinaceae; genus Pseudotsuga; species Pseudotsuga menziesii. Next base: position 433,073 of record LPNX010494705.1, read on the forward strand.
GATAACATTATTTATGTGGAGTTTAATTAATCATTTGCTAGAAAGTTAATGAAGATTTTTTGCAAACCTTTTCTCTATGTATTCTGTAGTCTTTTTCTTCCTGTAATTTACCTGAGATGTCCTTCCATGCCATTTTATCAATCCTTCACCTGAATTTTATTAATCCCTTGCAACTTAATTGTTTCGGGGATTATTGATCTATTTCTTATGTTGAGTTTGTACTAATTTTACATGTCCTTGTTCATTTAAAAATTGACTTCTTGTGGTTTTACATACAGGCAGTCACTGCAATGGTTCAGCAAGCCATGCAATATATTGATGAGACACCTGATCTGGATACACGTGTTGAACTGATTAAAACACTGAATAATGTTTCAGCTGGGAAGGTGTGTATGTTTGGCCTTTCATTATCTTCTTTTTTTGGAGTTGCAGCTGTCTGTTGTCTGGATGCTATAATGTATCATTGATTATTATTTCAGATTTATGTTGAAATAGAAAGGGCCCGGTTGGTCAGGAAGCTTGCAAAAATCAAAGAGGAGCAGGGTCTTATTGCCGAGGCTGCTGACTTAATGCAAGAAGTTGCTGTATGTTTAACTCAGTTCTATGTGTTCCTTAGAAATAATTAAGAATTTATTTTTTGTATTTTGTTTGTTGCTTTACCTAGAAAAATGTTTGTTTATATCTATGCCATTTAGAGATGTCTGTTTAGTTGTGGGTAGGGTAGTTCTAGAAATATTTGTTCTATTGTAATTTTCTGAAATTTTTGGTTGCTAATTCTGGCTTGTGGATCATTGACTTTTTTGTGTTGTAGGTGGAGACTTTTGGAGCAATGGCAAAGACAGAAAAAATTGCGTTCATCCTTGAACAAGTAATGATTGACAAATGATATTTGCATTGTGGTTGCGGAGGAAAATGTTTTGATATGCACACTACTTTCAAAACTTAGGAATATGAAACCTTATATTTAGTTACAATGTACCTTTTTCATTTTAGTACTTATCATAATAGTCCTAATAAAACTTTGCAGGTTCGACTTTGTTTGGATCGTAAAGATTACATGCGTGCTCAGATTCTTTCTAGGAGGATCAGCCCTAAAGGATTTGAAGCTGGTACATCGAAAGATAAGAAAAAACAAAAAGAGGGGGATAATATGGTTGAAGAGGCTCCTTCTGATATACCTTCGCTTCTGGAGTTGAAGCGCATATACTATGAACTGATGATTAGGTATGCTGAACTTGCTGACTGTTATATTTTGTGGATTTCCAATCGAGAGAGCTGAGATATTTGAAAATCAATCTTCTGTCACTTGCAGTAGCATATAAGAATTGTTCTTATTTAATATACTAAATCTTTTACACCGTTCTTGTTTGGAACAAGAACCAGGCAGTGGAAATGTCCTAAAATAATTGATTTGTTCCCTGAGGTCATGTCCCCATGGTTCATGCAGTAGTGCTATAATCTTCTTTACTGTTCAGCATGCTTCTATTGTTACATACCCTTGTGCCAGCACTCTATCAGAAGAGGCATTTATACTTGTAGGACTCTTATACACACAATACCTTAAGTTTAAAAAGCTTATCCAATAAATAATTAGCCTGTTTGATAAATAATGTGTATTTCTCAGCATGCTAGCAACTTATCTATGACTGGATTTGTCTTGTCTATGGTTATTCTGCAAACCATGGTTAAACATTTCATCTCATTTTGAGGTGCTTTACCCTTAGAACATTGACAAATTTGCCATGCATGTCTCCATTGCCATAGTTGGTATTAGTCATGACTCATTCTGCATATTGTTTCAACTATATCAGTAATTTAGTGTAGTTGTTGGCTTTAATTTATAGCCACATTTCCATGTTAAGCTGTAAAAATGTTGGACTGGTTTTTTTAACTTTGGCTGAATCAATTCTCCTTCCCATTCAAAATAATTTCCTGTTTCAGTGATAAAATATTGTTTTAAATTTTATTTTTATTTTTAGATGTTTCAATCTGTTTGTGAATTGTGGATGCAATTTCTCCGCTATTCTTTATCTCCTAATCTACATTGTACAGTGGTATTCTATATTGCACTGAGTTTTTGGCATGTAAAGGGGGAACATCTGGACAGTTTTTGGGGACTGGTGGGAGCTACCTCCAAATTTTTTTGGCATGTAAAGGGGGAACATCTGGACAGTTTTTGGGGACTGGTGGGAGCTACCTCCAAATTTTTTTGGCATGTAAAGTGGGAACATCTGGACAGTTTTTGGGGACTGGTGGGAGCTACCTCCAAATTTCTAGGGGATTGGTAGTCCAGGATGAGAAGTACTTAAAAAATAAAAATAGTATAGAGTATTTAAAGATGATGATCCTAGAATATAGGACTGATACAAAATAAAAGTAACATTCTTAAATAATAGATCTGAAAGGTCTTGTTTGCGTCATTTAAAAACCCTGGGATAAAAGGTATCTATAGGGTACAAGAACCTACCAAACATGAGTTAAAACCTGTGTTTTTAAAACCGCCCAGACTGGAACTGGAACCGGCTGGTCTGACCGGCCAACGTCCTCAGCAGTTTGAACCGGGCCTAAAATCGGACCGGAGGCCGGTCTGGTCGGTTTGTTACCGAACTGGTCTTAGCCGGTCGGGCCTGTACCTAGCTGGCCGGCCAGGAGGGAAACACCGGCACCTCCGCTGATTCAAAAAAAACATCTAAAAACAATCTTTTAATAAAATAACATAAAAAACTAACTTAATACCTAACCCTAAATGCATGCTAAGGCTATAAAACAGACCCCCCTCCCTCCCATGTCACTCATCGATTACTCTGATTAGAACCAGCACTTCATCATTCAATTTTGTATGATGAATAATATAAATTCATTATTTGTTATGAGGATTATTTGCTATGAAAATCATGTAGATGATGATGAGAAAATGATTGTTGTGTATAATCACTTAATTTGCAAAATATGTGTGGGAATGCATTGGTAAACTCGTGTATGCCAACTATATGACAAAAGAACTATGTTGAAGAATGGCTCCCATGTTCATTTAGAATTGATTGGTGGAAGCTATGGTCCCAATGGAACTCCATAATGAGTTGTTAAGAAGTTGGTTGTTGAAAAGATTGAAAATCTGGAACCTATTTCCTGTAGGTGTACCTCTTCTTTCTAGTTGTTTTCTTAGTGTATATGAATATAATTTTTGGTACAAACTCTCTTAAATGAGTTAGAACTTAGAAGGATTCCTTGGTGTCTAAGTATTGTTTAGCCCTCAGGCAGTGTTCAACTTGGAAGACTTCCTATAGCTTATGCAAGTCAAATTTCATGAATTGAATTTTTAGGAATTCTGGAGTCTAGTCGCTACTTTTATGAAGGACAGTAGCAACCTGGTCACCCTTTTTCTCAAGGAAACCCACGAGCATGTTCTGCAGTGGTGACTTTTTCTTTGAACAGTCCCGATCAAGTCCTGTAGTAGCTTATCTGGCCATCCTTTGATCAATTCCTGGAATAGGGTTAGTATGCAGAATAAATGTTGACCGCCATCCCTCCCATTTACTCATTGAATACATGGTTTAACTTTATGGTATATCTATATATATGAGTAGACTTTGCATATTACGTCTCTAATCATCTAATGGCTTGAAATCATATTTTGGAATGTCAAATATTATATCTCTCATTAAAATTGTAATTTTTTTGTATTATTTAATAGCCCGGTTCATTGAAATCAAACCGCTCCGGTTCATTACCGGTTCCGGTTTGGGTCCGAGTTGACCCTCGACCGGTTCGACTCCCGGTTTCAAGTTTTAAAATCTTGGTTAAAACTGGTGTTTTGATAATCCCAATTACAAAAACATACTAATTGTATTTAGGCAGATACTACTATAAAAGTTTTTATGGTCTAAATATTGAACCAGTGGCTGAATATTTTTCTTGGAGGATCAGTACCACATGGGTGTCGAATTGGATAGGGGGCATCCAAACATACTTGAAACCGTTGAGGGATGTCTCCCAATGCCTCTTTGGGATGGGGAGGGGTTCTCGTTATATATTGGTAATAATTCATCTTGGTTTGCAGGCATGATGCAGGCCATTCTTGCTACCGAACCTCTTACACATGTTACTGAAGTATCTTACTGTTCAAAAAGTCTTTGTTGTTGAGATTTAATCCATTCTTTACAACAAATTGCATCTACTTGGCTTGCATCATTGTAAGCTTCAGTGCTCACTTTTGCAGCCTTGTTCAAGTTGTAATGTGCAAGTCATCTAGTTGTAGAATTGCAGTCAGTGATCATGCACTTTAGTGCAAGGTTGTTTTTCTTGTGCCATTTGTGCTTCTAGATTATTGATGATGACTTCTAATTGATCTAGACAGCCTATTTCAGATCAAATCTCTCGCATCAGATTTCCTGTAATGCATCAAATGTTACAATACCAGAGCATACATCAAAAGCTAGTCCAAATATTTAAGGATCAAGGAAAGCATCCTGCTTGCAAGTAATGGGCTACAAAGTGCCATCCCTAACAAGATGAATAGGTGCACTTCGCCTCAGTCTAATAGAAGGGAGAATGCCTTCGGCATGGAATATCACAAATGCAATAGAATAAGTACATTGATGATATATATTAGGAGGAATTCCAATATTTATTGGCAGAAAGTGAAAAAGCCCTAATTCGAGACCCGGGCCAATTGGCCTACATATCCAATATTATAACAAACCACAAGATAGACTTGTCATCTTTCAACAAATGTCTGACTAGACATGGCATATCTTAACAAATGGTTGACCATATGATTGACCTTATGACGTACTGGTATTAACTTATGTCACTAAGTTAATCTCTAAGGACATGTAGATTCTAATGAAATAGTCATTTTCATGCTACTGGCCATTCACCACTATATTCTACAATATTTTTTGTCATTCTTCCATAGGCTGTAAGTGTTCTGTTTTTGATCTTATGTTTTGTTGAAGTTTTATACCTTGGAAGTTGTTCTCCTTAGTGACTTTTGCCTAAGTCAGTAGGAAAAAGGGGTCATGTCACATGGACTTTATATTAATGACTTGAGATGAGCATTAAATGCACTTTAGGGATTAAACTTTTAAAGTGCATTTAAGTGAAAAATTTGAGAAGTGAGTAAATTAAAGATTTAATTTTTGGAGAAACATGATTTTATCACAACCACTCGTCTAATCCAATCTGGGCCCTTGGATTAGATGACCTTTCACATACCCATCTAATTTTTTCTTAAAGGCAAATTTCCATGTGAAGAGACCCATTTTGTTCATTTTTGAGAGAAAGTCGATTTAAACAGAAGAGGAGAACGCAGCTTGAGGGACTTTTTCCAGGCACAAATTCCAAGGTGATTGTACAGTAGGTTATTGGCAAGATTCCCAATGCGTCTGGCACAGATTTTGAGGAAGGGATTTCTGCATTAATTGTGCCGTACAGTACAGTCTGTACAGTACGATTTTCTTCTTCAGGTGGCACGAGAATCAAGAATGCTGTACAGCAGGTTATTGGCAAGATTCCCAATGCGTCTGGCACAGATTTTGAGGAAGGGATTTCTGCATTAATTGTGCCGTACAGTACATTCTGTACAGTACGATTTTCTTCTTCAGGTGGCACAAGAATCGAGAATGCTGTTTGCTAAGTCGGCATGAGGTTCCAGATTTGCAGTGGCATGGATTTCGAGGTGTGACCTTACAGCAGAGTACAGAAGTGACTGTACATCAGGCACACAATTCGAGGAAGATTCTACTGGTCCATACAGTCTGTTTAATTACACTTTGGCACGAAATTCAAGGCGTTGGGCAGAGATAAGTTGGTCTGAGTTTTGTCATTAGTGCTGTAGCTTGATTTTGACTGAAATAAAAATTTCTCTCACTATCTAATAGGTTTTCCCATTCGGGGTTTTGCCTGGGCTATTAGCCAAAAAATCCTTGTCTTAAATTTCATGGCGTGCAAATTATTATTTATTTTCTGCCTGTAGAATGTGATGTTTATTCTGTGTTTTCAGTCTGATATTTTATTTGAAGTTGCAGCAGTCATCTATATGTGGGTTGGGCATTAAACTCTTTAATACTTGACTTGAAACCAGGTTGGGGTGAACACCAAAGATCTACATGTTTAATATTTGGATGTATCTTATTTCATGGTCTTTAATCTGGAAGGACCTATATAAGATCCTAATGAATTAGTAGTTTTTTATGCCATGCATGTTCTTTTGTGCTTGGAGCACATCACATCTCTATTCCATTTTAAATGTAAAAGTGTTTGTGCTACTTGCCATTCACCACCACTACATTGTATAATATTTTCCCTCGTTCTTTCATAGGCTGCAATTGTTCTGTTTGTGATCTCATGTTTAATATTTGGATGTGCCTTATTTTAGGGTCTTTCCATTTTCTAAGATAGGATTTAAGTTCTTTGATATTTTTTCTTTTGCTAAAGTACAGCAACCTGTTTGATATTTTCAGACTGAAAAGCTAACTAAATAATTTTCATTAGCAAACAAGAAAATCTCTCATAGAGCTTACCAAGATTAACACAGAGCTCTTCAAAATAAAATATGGAAAATAATGTTTTCTCATTGCTGAGAAAACAACTTGTACTAACTTTCCATGATAGGGGGACACTGGAACAGGGAAACACGTTTGTGGGATGAGTTGAGATAACCCCAAATTTTAGGAAACATCATGGTCCCAAACAACTTGTACTAACTTTCCATGATATGGGGACACTGGAACAGGGAAACACGTTTGGGGGATGAGTTGAGATAACCCCAAATTTTAGGAAATGTCATGGTCCCTGACACCTTTACCCAACAGAGTGTTGGGCAATGGGGATCTTAACTGACACATTTATAAAAGAAATTTAAACATATGAGAAAGAGTTACAAATCACAAACATGAAAGATGAAAAGCACAAAAGAAATATTCATGGTTTAGGGTTTTTATTTATTTATTGTTTATTTTATTTTATTTTAAAACTGACTTTTTCTCAGTGTTCCACGGGGATGCGCCTCCCAGGGTCGGGGGCTCGCCCCCTACGGTTCCCATGCCCCGGGGGCTGGGGGGGGCTTTATGGGAAACAGTTCCCAGCGCCCTCTCCTGAAAATGGGGAGCTTCGATAGGCACCCACTGCTCTCGATTTTTTAATTTTTTTTTACTTAAAAAAGGAATGGTTCATCTTAAATTTTGGGCTTTTACACTAAATGCTCATTTTAAAACGAAATAGAAACAAACAAAAAGAAACAAACATCGATATGATATGCTTGGCTATAACGATTACATGCTAGTATGCAAATGGTGATGGGATGAGGAATTGATATGTTTATATGTTGGGGTTCATATTTTTATTATTTTTCTTTTTTTGTTTTTTCTAATTTTAGAGACCGACCCCCCTATGTTAGGGACCTTGACGCCTCCCCGCCCCCCCGTCCCCCAAAATACCCCAAAATTTTGGGGTGTCTCTACACGTCCCCAATGTGTGTTTCCCCGCTCCCACGGCCCCCCGTCCTGGAAACTTGGTGGAACATTGCTTTTTCTAACACATGGGCAAAAATTGTTGGGGCTACCCAGGATCCACCGAACCCCAAACCCTGCCTAGTTTCCCTGAAAAGGGATGTGGAGAAATGACCCCCACAGAGTTTGCTGTCCTGGATATATGGGAAGTCTGGGGGACATGGTTCCCACCCAGGGAGCACATCTACACGTAACACTAGAAAAAAGTTATGAAATAGCCAAGTTTCATCAGATGAAACTGGATCTGTAAAGAAGGAAGTTAATGGTGCTTAGTTTGCAAATGAGTTTGTGCTGTTCATACAGATCATGGCTACTGAGTTATTGTAATATAGGAGAATTCCCTTGGACATCAGGACCTTAACCACTTGGGGTGATTTCCAAGGCCATTGCATATACCCCGACCCATATCAGAATGTGGGCCAATGAAGAAGGGCGGGGCTTTGTTTGAACTTTGAACTTAAGTTTCATCAATTTAAAATTTTAAAATAAAACCTTTGGCACAATTTTAGACTTACTGGACATTCCTAGGCTGTTTCAAGGCTATTCTGAACATTCTGAATCCTTACCATTTGATTCATTTTGTCCATTGTCTCACGAAGACATAGATCTTGTATTTTTTATTCTGAACATTCTGAGCCCTTACCAGTTGATTCCTTTTGTCCAGTGTCTATGAAGACATAGATTTTGTATTTTTCATGTTTTGGATGATTGATTGACAATTTTCATGTTATGTTGAACCTTTGTTTGTGAACCTATGAAAAACCATGGCATCTGTTATAATTAAATATTCTCATGGCTGCAGATATTACTCTCACAATAATGATTACCTGGAAATCTGCCGCAGCTACAAGGCAATTTATGATATACCTTCCGTGAAGGAAGACCCGGCACAGTGGATTCCTGTAAGTTTGAAGCTTAAATTCTTGATAAGATTGTGTTGTGCTAAAGTGGATTGATCATTTTAGTTGTCACAATAACTTTGCCTCAGGTATTGAGAAAAATCTGTTGGTACTTAGTGCTGTCACCACATGACCCCATGCAATCAAGCCTTCTCAATGCCACCTTGGAAGATAAGAAGCTATTAGAGATTCCTAAATTTCGGTATTTATCTTTTCTCTAGTGTATCAACTTCCTAGTTATTTATCTGTCTCACCATATTAATTTTGTCTTATGCTTTTTCTAGTCTTTGTTTCACCCTTTCTATCCTGTTGTACAGATATTTGTACTTATCTAAGTTGGTTTTCGTTCTTTATATAATTTGATTGGATACAGTGCATTGTTGAAGCACTTTGTTACTATGGAAGTGATACAGTGGGTCCCATTTTGGGAGATATACCAGACTGAATTTGGGCAGGAAAGAACTATGCCTGGAGGATTTTTAGGAGATAAAGCTGCTGAGGACCTAAGGCAGCGTGTTATTGAGCATGTTAGTACTATGTTTTAACACTATTCTTTCATTCAAACACAACAAATTGATTTGTCTATTCCAACTCGTTTTTTATACTGATTTTAATCCTGAAATTGTTTCTTCTGCAGAATATTTTAGTTGTTTCAAAATATTATTCAAGAATTAGTTTGGCACGGCTCGCAGAACTACTATGCCTCAGTGTTCAGGTTGGTTGCTTCTGGTCTTTAAGTTGCAATCTGTTTATAACATACTCGATTTCCACATATATCTGAAATTCCAGTGAAACTTATGTCTGTGGCTTATGTCGAACCTTTGAGAAACCCTGGCCCCTGTTCAAATGTGTGGGCATTTAAGATCATTTGCCTGTTGAAACTCTTTCCTCAGGAATATTTCTACGTAGTTAAAATTGATAATTTGTTGTTACCATGTTTGCAGGAAACTGAAAAACATCTCTCAGACATGGTTGTTTTGAAGTCTTTGGTGGCAAAGGTGGATAGGCCTGCGGGTATTGTCTGTTTCCGGGCTGCTAAAGACAGCAATGAAATTCTCAATTCATGGGCCGTCAATATTGAGAAACTACTTGATCTTGTTGAGAAAAGCTGCCATCAAATTCACAAGGAAACAATGGTTCACAAGGCTCCTTTGAAAGTTCAGTAGGTTGAACATTGGAAAGGAATAAAGCAATTAAAACCATTATTTGTTTAGACTGCCAGATTGTACGAGATTGTATGGACATCAATTTACTTAGTGAGTGCAATTTTGATAACCCCAATGAAAATTTAGTATCTGTGTTCCCTCCCATTTAGGACATCTAAAAGTGAGATCATCTACCATGAATTAAAGCATACTAAAGGTATCTAACTTGGCTTGTAGTTTTATTTCAGAATCCTTACTATCTCTATTCTTTACATGTTTTAATGGAATCAAATGAATTGACAATGTTTAGGCTTATCTTGTAAAATGGTAAAGAAAACATTGCTGGTGTTCCAGTTCATGTTTTTCAGAAGTTGAACTGCTGCTGAACTTGTAGATATTGCGTTATGAGTTTAGGTAGATTTCACATATAGATTCTTTATTGTGTTGTGCATTTAGTTACTTTGCTCATAGATTGTATATTGTGTTGTGCATTTAGTTGAATTTCACATCTTTCCCTGCTCATCATCATCATATATATATATATATATATATATATATATATATGGTCAGGGCAAACTAAAAATATTCAAGTATTATGCATTATGCTGTAAACCAAGTACTATTTGTATACACGTGGGTTAAGTCTTAGTACTTACAAATCTCTTAACTATTATTAACAGCCTTAATGGTCAACAGTTGACTGTCAATAGTATATTCAAAGTAGAGCAGAAGTTATTGAGGATAATGTTCTTACGTATGTTGGTGTTGTCTGTCAAACATGTTTGCCTGTAATTTAACAAGATGGAAGCGTTTTCCAGTGTTCAATTTATTTGAACTGTGTTACGAAGATAGTCATGAGGTGTTTTATTTGAATTCATAATATGAATCTGTTAATGTTTTCAATGATCAGAGCTGTTTCACAATTGACTGTTAAAATGCCAGTGTTCTGAGTTCTTTTTCCTTGAAAAAAAATTGAAGCACCGCAAACTGTAGAAGACAACCATGTGAAGTAAACATGTAAAAACTTATAATATATATGGACAAGGTTGAATGCAATGCCATTTCTGTCGATTTATTAGTGCACAGTTTGAAATTATATCATTTTCTTATGTTGCTTACCTGTTAACCTCATTGGAAATGACCTTAACAATATACTAATATATGAACTCCGTTAATTTAAATTGCCATGTTCATACCTTAAGATTGGGTTTTACATTGATCCCTTAAATTGCCATGTTCTTACCTTAAGATTGAGTTTTACATTGATCCCATAGGCAAATAGAAAAAGTTATCACTTTCATTTCATTTCATTTCACATCATTTCAAGTTGAATGGTTACCTGGATATAAAAGGTGTGCAAGTCAGGGTTTGTTCCTGTTATTTATCTCAATACATAATGCATAACTTATCTACCAGTAGGAGAGGATAACCTGAGCAAATTACAGCGTATTGACGGATTAATAAATAATTTGTACATGCATTTTCTACATAACCAGTTTACTGGAAAGAACATATTTGATCACTTATGTGTTTCTTGTATGCAACATTTAATTGCCTACTGATCATTTGGGTACGATCTGTGGGACTGGAATTTAGTAGAACTTGAAATTGTAGTTTGGAAGGCTGGCTTTCATGTGTGATAATAGGGCACAAGCTCTCTGCTTGGATTTCATTGCGATTGTCCTTTACGCTAGGATGAAATATTATGTCTGTGCCATTGTTTCCATTTCAGTAGTGTTAAATAGTGTCACTGAATATTTACATATTTTGCTTGTGTCATTTGGATTGTTTAACATTTAGTTTCGAGCCTAGAGAGTAATAATAGCAAATCTTCACTCATGAGAAGTTGATAGTTCCTCTAATTAGTGATTGAGATTGCAAAGGAAATTTAATGATAACACGCGAATGACCTTGGAGCAAGAATCATGCAATGTAATGGTGTTTCTAATTAGTGATTGAGATTTCAAAGGAAATTTCATGATAACATGCGAATGACCTAGGAGAAAGAATCGTGCAATGTAATGGTGTTGTATTATCATCTTCCATTTAGAAGTTATGATATTAAATGTTCAAAATTGAAATATAAACAGAAACAATTTTATGGCAATTTACAAGTTGTAAACAAAATAAAAAAATCCTCTAATATTCTTTTTAACAGAAACAGGTACTTTATATATTATTTAAAAAATATAGAAGCTGTGACTTCACCCTAAACCCTACCCTGCAAATACTAAAATTGAGCCATACTGCAGTTTTAAAAATTGCCCAAGATGGCACCTAAATCTAAAACGTTCTCCAAAATTCTCAGCTCTAGTTTTTTTCAAGATGCATATTATGACTAGTGTATTGACAGACAAACTGGGGTAAAAGTAAACAAAATTTGCAAAACAAATGGCCCAAGATGGCACCGAAATCTAAAACGTTTTCCAAAATTCTCAGCTCTAGTTCTTTTCAAGATGCATATTATGACTAGTGTATTGACAGACAAACTGGCGTAAAAGTAAATAAAATTTGCAAAACATAGTGAATACAATATGAATTTTACATCAGCCAATGGTGTTCGGTGCACCTTTGACATGCCACTGAGACCAAGAAAGAGGGGTTCTGATGTCGTTGATTCTCTGGGTTACTGTCATGAGTTTCTTGAGCTCTGGTTTTCAAGGAAAAGTTTGGTCAACCATATGTTGGATAACAATTGTTGAATCCCAAAGATTAAGATCTGTTTTATAGATTTGGTCAGGAGAAGCCCTTGTCACAATGGCAGTGATTTAGTTTGGTTGTTTATTGTCATGTTTAGGTCTCAAGCGAATGAAGTTATCTTGATGTCCTCTAGGGTCATAAAGTACTCTCCCAATTTTGCTGCACCTTGTTTTTCCTAATATGTTTTGCTATGATCATCTTAATTATTCACATTTTATTGGTCAAGTAAAATAATGATATTTAATATAATTTGAATATTTGAAATTTAATAATATTTTCCAGTTGTTAGGTGCATTTGAAATCTTTATAATATACAATGATCTTGTTTGGTAGAAATTAGTGTTTTCCTCAATGAAAGGACTAGAATGTGAAGCTCCCCTTTTTGAAGAGGAGCTGCTTTGTTTTGGAATGTGCCTTTGAAGGAGCAAGCAATTCAAGATTAGGGAGTGGGTTTTTCCTTCAATGCAACAATGAAAGATGACACTTCCTTCGAGAAATGTTAGCAATTGTAATGCCTTGAGAGGTGGAAGAAGAGACCTTCGATGATTTTTTCTTGGCCATTATAGGGACAACAATGGTGAAAAAACATATATACCAATGTCTGAGAAAATGCAACAACAATTCCACGAACTTGTGAATGGTTTGTAAAGAACACGGTAATGGAGGAGGTTGATTGTTTAAATCTTGTTTGCACATGACATTGCAATGTTATAGGGTTTGCAAACATTGCAACATTAATCACAAAATCACAAAGAAGTTTGTAGATGGTGGTTTGAAACTCACTTGTCAATCTTCGTTTTCTTCTCTAGCATGCATGCATACAATTTTGGTTTCTCAAGCACTTACATCTTATAATAACATATTAGCATTAGCAAAAGGATTATTCCAAAGGAAAAAATCTTTATATGGGTAATGTTATATACACATGTCTAAAATGGCTAAAAAAACAATTCAATGAGGGCTTTTTCCTAACCTATTTACAATCTTGTATAAAGAGAGACTAGCTTTTTATAAAAGCTTCACAAATTTTAAGACATAAGTCTCATTTTCTGCTTTCGTCACAAGGACAAAACCTAATTAAACATGCTCCAAACATCCTTCAAAATATTCATGCTAGTATAAAGGGACTTCCAACTCCATCTGCAATGTGCTCTCTCTATATTCTAGCTCCACTAGAGTGCCCTCCTATAGTAAGAGCATCTACTTGGATAGTTCATCTACCCCTTATTTAGTTCCCTATAACCATGGGTGAAAGATATCCAGTCAAAATTGTGATTTTCGTCTTGATAAGATTCATAAAAGCGTGACAATTTCAATGTTACACTTCTTTTTGGCCAAATCAATTATGATTTTTGAATCACCTAGCACCTGTAACTTTTTCCATTCTTTTTGTTGTGCTCCTCTGAGAAGTAGCTAGAGTGCATAGAGTTCTGTTCTATTGTTTGTGCCTCTACCTATTGCATACTTTAAATGAAAACAATTGAAGAGTTCTTGTAAGAGCAACTCTATCCCCACAAATCGTAGGATTCCCTTGGTTGGCAATGTCAAAATATATCGAAGGTATTTATAAGTCCAAACTTGGAATCTCCAACCCTCATCTTATTTTCTTTTGGATTTACTTCGTAGTCCTTCACATTTTTTACCACCAAGTGTGCCACTAGAGTTGTTGGAATATGCTTTTATTGAAAGAGCATTTGGTCTCTAGTCCACCATATCTAGTAAACAAATAGGCTTGACAATGCCTTGAAAGTTGTCACTGCTCTATCATTAAGCCAGTCATGTACACACCCTTCTAAGGTTTCCAAGTTCCACTTAGTTTTTGACTTTAAAATAGAATTAACCTCCTTGCAAACTTCCTTTGCATAGGTGCAATTCACAAAGAGACGATATATAGATTTTGACTCTTGAGTGCACATTGTGCATCTAGTTGGTCCCACCCATCCTCTCCTCACTTCATTATCCCAAGTTAAAATTTTATTGGCCGAAGCCAACCATATTAATATATTAGCTTCCAAGGGTTAGGTAATTTCCAAACAACTACCCACCATCACTTTCTTTCCATTAGAAAATATTCCTCTCCCTTTGTTGGATATCTTGATTTCACTATGTAGTCCCTTGTAGCTAGGTTCTTAGACCAAATTAATATGTCTTCCCCTCTTGAAAACCTGATACCCCTGTGGTGTAACTTGTTCACATATTGTGTTCATTTCTTTGTTTGTTCCCTTTCCAGGTCTAATGCCCCTGTTGATTGCCACCTCTGATCCCAAACATTATTAATAGCTTGCTCTCCTGCATCTCTTACATGGAATGTTTCCTTGGAATGGAGGAAATCTATCAGTGCTTTTTATAGTTTGAAATTCCCCTTAGTTCATATCCATGGGTCTTCTCCGATCCACTTTTTTCTCCCACTTGCTACCTTCCAAGTTGTCCACTTACCCACTAGGGAAAAGGCCTATACTGAAGCCTTCCAAACAATCGAGCAATCTTTAGTTCTTTTCCAATCCTCCCTAAACCATTCTTCCATAGTTCTTCCATTAAAATACATAGATTTCATTACCGTTCCCAAAGAGATTCATTGTAAAAAAGTCTGCAAAGGTTCTTTGCCGCTAGAGCCTTGTTACATATCTAAATGTTCTTGAGACCCCATCCAACTAGCTCTTTTGGGGTTTCTAGGCTAGACCATCTTACCAATGGGATCCCCTTTGTAGTGACCCAAACTTAGTGCAAAAATGCTTCATTCTACTAATTCATATTCTTTCTTAATTTCCCATAATTTTGTGAAAGAAATTGGTTAAGGAACTAAAAAAAACCAACATTCAAAGATTGAATTTTAGAAACCATAATTTAAACATCACAAGCAATAATCAACAAATTGATAATGGAGTTCACCCATATGGGCTAGGTCTCTGGGTTCACTTCAATTGATAAATCAATCCATTAAGAAAGATGCAAGTACATTACTACACTAGATAATGGCCTTTAATTTGCAAAATTAATCTCTGATGTTCTCTAGAAAGATAAAATATTGGCTTCTTGCAACAATGAACAAAAGCTTGTCCTTCTCTCTTCAATTCCAGGTTGATCATGGTCATGTCGAGTTTGCAATCAACGTTTTCTTTGATGATCTTCATATATTTCCTTGCCCAGAATGCTCTTTATATCATACTAGAGCACTAAGACGGATATAGGTTCCAACAATTCAATGGCATATGACACTTGAACAAGGCATCTACTTGCTACTGCTTCCCATTGTCTCTACTCGCCATGACTCTATTCCACTAGCAAACCTCAATAATGTTCTCAATCATGACCATGGTGTTGTTGTCTCCTCTTTTTTTGAATGCACACACACTATATATAGGTGATGGGAGTGAAATGTATCACTAGAGGTCTTGCCTAAGGTGGAAGCTTCTCAATGTTTTGTCCATGGGATGGCCAAAGGAGATCTCGTCTTATCTATAATCTTTTCCACCAAGGTACACTACATCGATCCACATTGAAAGGAGTGCATTCAATGCATTGAACCAAGTCTACTCATAGATTGTTGGATTTTTGTAACCATTAACAACCTCCATGCCCTTTGAATCAACTTCGGTGTCTTTTTGATTGGATCACTTTTGGATTGTTTTCCATCACTCCTCCCCACTAAGAAGCTTTTGGACCACCAAAAGTTTGGTTTTATTCAAAAAATAAGTGAGGGTACAACTCCCTCTCTTTCTCGATTTCTATCCATAATGCTTTACTTGGATGCATTCCTTTTAGACCCGCATGAAGATATTCCACATCACCTCTTCGTGAAGTCCTCACCTTTCTGTCAAGAATGACATCTTGTTGCAACTCATCAAGCTATTTAAGAGAATAATCATCAACATAATGAACTTGAACATTCTTAGCTTGATCCATGATCATAGAAGCGTGATATAGTTTCAAGTTTTCAACATTAACTACATAATACATCTTGCATATATGAAGGTAACTCTAATAAAACATCATTGTTACCAATCTTTTCCAAAATTTTAAATGGACCATACCTGATTGGCTTGAGATTTTGACCTTCACCTTAAGGCATTTTTTGCTAATATATAGCCAAAATTGATCACCAACTTGGAAGTGATGATCAACCCATTGCTTGTCATGCCTAAACTTATACTTGGATTGGCTCTTTTCCAATTGTTCTTGTACGACTTGATGAACCAATTGGATCTTCTAGATGGACTTCTTGGCATTGAATGCATCATTACGTCCATTCACCACTGAATCTTGCCCAAAAGTGAAGTTTAGAAGAGTTTTAGGAAAATATCTAAAACATGCTTCAAAAGGAGATCTCTGTGTAGAATAATGTATGGCACGGTTATATGCATGTTGTATATGATAAAAATGTTCATCCCAAAGTTTAGGATGCTTATTACAATATCCTTAGAATAACTATATCATTGCCATGTTGACCACTTCCATTTGTCCATCGGTTTGTGGATGAAAAGAAATACTCCTTTGAATCTTAGTGACCATTAACTCCCACAAAGTTGACCAAGCTTTCCAAAGAAAGTGAGATTTTTTTATCAAATACAATGGATGCGGGAAAACCTAAAATCCCATACATGGTGGAATAACAAATGTGTAGTCCCTTCTCACATGACATGTTCCTTACAAGGCACTAAAACACATATTTTGCTAAATTTGTCCACAACATATAAATAATCATGGCATTTCCTGGACATAAGCAAATCCCCTACAAAATCTATAAACACACTTTCCCATGGACAAGGTACGCGAAGTGGCATATACAAACCCGATATTTTGTTATTGGTTTGCTAGTGGCACACATTACACATCCTTTTACACATTTGGACACGTTGTCATACATCAGAGGTCAATAACGATAACATTGTAACTGAGCTACTATTTTTCATATACCAAAATGAATTAAAAAGAGAGAAGTATATGCTTTTCTGATTACATGCACTCTTTCATTGTGTGGAATACACGATTTACCAAGATGACATAACAATTTGTCATGTACACGATAATCCAATTCTTCTGCTTTAGTACCATGGATTGGTATTTCATAAACATCCTTAAAATCTTCATCTCTAGCATACTGTTTAATGTAACTTTCATGAGCTAATGAACTATGTTTTAAAAAATGGTTGCATTAATAGAAGGTCTAGATAAAATATCAACAACTTTTTTTTGTATACCTTTCTTGTATTTGATGACCAAATGGAATTGTTGCAAAAATCCCATACGCTGGAAATGATGTGACTATTATAGCTTGGTTTGTGAATGGAGATACTGCAAAGGTTGATGATCCATATGGATTAGTGTTTCTTTGTCCATCAAATGGTGTTTCCACTTCTTCACATTATGAACCAAAGCATACAATTCTTTGTTATAAGTAGGACAATTCCTTACCGCATCAATACAGGTCTCATAATGGTAATAAACTTGTTTCCTTCTTTGCATTAACACTAATCCCATGGTATAATCACTTTGCATTGGTTTGGATTTCAAATGGCTCCTAGAAATTTGGCAATGCTAGAACTGGGCTGTACTGATATTCACTTTTAAGGTCTTGAAGGTTTTTTTTGTTTATCTCTTCACTGAAGGACCTGCTTAGTACTTGTCAAAGCATGTACAAGATGTACAATAAGATAAAAGTTAGCAATAAATTTCATTAAATATTTAGCTGCCCCCATGAAACTCCTAACTTATGTTACATTATTAGGCTTAAGATACTACAAAATGGCTTCAACATTAGAGGGATCAATTTTCAATTCACCACCCCATACTATATCACCCAAATAAACTAAATATTTTTTTCCCAAATTCACATTTTGACATCCTTAGGCACAATCTATTTTACAAGACATCTCCGATAGTCCTAACATTCTTTACACAGTCTTCCCAACTTAGACTAAATATCAAATACCATCTAAGCAGACTATGACAAAATAATCTATAAATAGCATAAATACATCATCCATAACCTGCATGAAAATAGCAAGAGCATTATAAATCCCAAAGGGCGTAACCCACCATTCAAATAAACCTTGTTTTGTTTAAAAAGTAGTTTTCCAAATATCATCTTCAAAAGTCCTTACTGGATGATAACCACTTCTCAAGTCTAACTTAGTGAAATACATTGTATTTTTCAATTGATCCAACAAATAATTAATACGAGGAAGAGGGTAACGATTCTTCACCGTAATTTTGTTCAATGCCCAAAAATATACACACATTCTCCATGATCGTCTTTCTTTACTACAAACACAATGGGTGATCCACATGAAGTACTTGGTCAAATGACTCTTTTCTTGAGCAACTCATGAATTTGCTTCTTTATTTCTTTATTCATTGTTGGGTTCTAGATAGAAACTATTTTACTAACTGGAGTAAATGCATTCTTTAATTGAGATTGGTTACAATATATTCTTATTTTGCAAATTATCCCTACTTTAATTTATTAACATAAAGCCAATTATCCTTACTTTTTATTTATTAACATATCATCCGATCCGATTATTAGTTTTAGTCAGGTTCTAGTTTAGTTGTTCATTTACTTTCATTATAAAGACTTCATTTTTGTTGTTGTACAATATGTGCTTTTAATTAAAATTTCATTCTTAGTTATCTTTTTATGCATTTACTTATAATTTATCGGTAGACCAAAATTACTAGTAGCAAATCACAAATATAAAAAAACTTTAAAATCAAAGCAGAGGCTAGTCTGGATGCTATGCAACTCTCCCTTGTTTAAATTGTTGTAGATGCATGATATGTTATTTACATAATTGAAGAACAAAATAAAGTAGGAGGCTTGAAAACATAAAAATAGTTCTCTACATTAAAAAATGAGCTTTGTTACATGTATTAGGGTTGGGTAGCTACCCCTTACCTATGCCACTACATAAATTAGCATTTACTAACAAATTATGTTAACTAACATAAATCTCTATTGGAAATAGAGTATGCTTACTAAACTAAATATTCTCTAACATAGTTGAAGTATATAAACTTAAATACGTTAATTTAGGAGTCTAGATTTCTTATCATTTTTTTAACATAAACGATGAAATATTTATATATTAAAAAGGGTCGTGCACAACCATCCATAACATAGCAAAAATGAAACTGATATAAGTAAGCTGAGAGAGGAGATCATCATAAACTACTGTCACAGTAGATATCTATCTATAGTCGGCATGAGAGTTTCTACTATGAACTATTACTGAAGAAGAGTATATACGTACGAATTGCTGATTCAAAATTACACAAAAAAACATAGACGATGCTAAAGAGACTAATTTGGTTTTCCTGGAAACCCCACAGGCTGGGTGACTGAGAAATCTTCCATTGGTTGAGTTGCTCCCCTGGGGTGGTCTTGATAGTGGCTGCATTGGTTCATATGGACGAGCTTCTGTAGGTCTTCCTTGATGAAATTTATCGTGCCCATCAGCTCTTTGAGGTCTCCGTCGTGGTCATCTATGTGGGAGTCATGGAAGCTGGTCTAGTAGGACATAAACCTCACATCAGAGACCAATCGTTTTATGTCTGAGGCCATTTTCCTATTATCCTTGACACCGACTGCAACGAATTCAGAGAGCCTGCAAATATGGATCTTGAGGTCCTTCGAACTCTCCTTAAGGGTTGAGTACCCTGAGCCAGAGCCCTTGTTGGCCATTGAAAGGACTGCGGACCAAGAAGAGAGGTTCGAGGTTGAATACTGTGAGGTAAGGGTCTTGGTTGACGACAGAGGGGCGAGGGAGTGGACGTCAGGAGAAAACATTGGGTGTTCAGTAGCAGGACCTTCACCGCAAAACAAGCTGCAGTCAGCAGCTGGTCCTCCGCTGATGAGTGGAATGCTGCTAACGTCGGACCTTCCAACGATGGACGCTGAGAAAACAGTCGTATAGTCTGCAGGAGAAAGTTCAGAGCCTTCAATAGTGGAGATCAAATGCGAATGCGGGAAGGGAAGGGCGGTCAAGTGGAGACGAGGAGCCATTTCGCAAGTGTGGGAGGAGCTGGCTCACACCATGGGAAAGGATGGGGATTTAATGTGCATGGAGGGAGGGAGCCACATGTCAATTGAAAGGCCACGAAGCTGGGCAAGGAGGGGCACACTAGAAGAGGCAACTTGACCCATGGGGAAAGGGTTGAGGGCAAGAGGGGGAAGGTTAGGTAATGAATTTGTGGGAGACCCCTTAGTCATTAAAAACCAATGAAACTTGAGGTAGGGAGGCCCCCTTGTTGGCATAACTGTTGGCGATAGCGTTATTCGATCTGAGGATGTGATAATATGTGATGCAGGGAGGGAGGTTTAGGCGGGATATCCTGTCGTAGAGTTTTTTGCAATTGATAGATCCTGTGCAATAACCTAAGTGCATATTTAGCATGATTTGATGAGAGTCCCCAAAGACAAGAAGATTTGAGATGGATCCCCGATCTATCATTTCTAGGCCATGTAGGAGCGCCAACCATTCCACTTCGTTGTTTGTCTTGGTTCCAGGCCCCAAGAAAAGGTCTTCACAATTTTTCCTCTCGGGTCAAAGATGACCCCTCTCGCACCTGCCTCCCCACTAGATTTCCTATCATTAACAATATTTTTTTTTTTTAAAGTTATCATTCTATCCATTGACGAAAGTCACCCATTTTCTGTTGTAAATGAGGAAGTTTGCTAGAAATTAAAAATGGATAACATTTTTTATTTGGAGTGTAAAATGTTTTTTTCTATAAATTGAAGTGATTTGGAACTTTTGGGCAAATCCATGAAGATGGGTAATATTTTTTGGCTAAAAGTGACGATGAAAATTTGTTCTTTTACTCATTTATCAAATTGTAGCCCTCAAAACTCATAAATGCCTTGTGAATTTCAACATGCAACGAAAAAACAAATTGTAGGGAATTATGTTGTCTTTCCACTTATATTTAAAAAAATATCATTTAATATGTCAAAATTGCATTTAATGATAGGTTTGTTCTTGTAAGTTTCTAGAAAAATTAACAAGTGGTTTGTGTGCACGTAAATAATTTAGTGATAAAAAATATGAAAATAATCTATACAGAATGCATTAGGGTGCACATATATTTTTTAAATTCATTTTGTAAAATTATATATATATAAGAATTGATCATTCAAATTTTAATCGCATTTTGTACATGTGTGCATGTAAACAATTTTTTTACCTACTTAAAAAAAAAAAAACTTGTTTGAAGAGGAGGTGTTGACGTAAGACATATATATATTTTGAATTTTTTTGGTTAAATGTACTTTTCATATTGATTTTTCTTTGCCCTACTTCAAAGTTGTGGACATGGTTTCAATTGTAAGTTTGAAAAGAAAATTAACACAAACTATCATATAAACTCAAAAACCCGTAAATTATATGCCAATGGATAGATGATTCGTTGAGGAATCCATCGATATGAATTCCACCACCTAAGGTGCATCCTAGGACAGGTTTTTGGCTTCGCAAAGAGGTTAGCAAAATTAAACTTGTAGAAAAGGGGGCCAAAATGCTGTTTTTAAAGCTCTCAATCGAGCTATTAGCTTGATCAAGGTTTTAAAAACCTTCGATCGAGGTTTTGAGCAAATTTTTAAATGCCTCGATTGAGGGTTTATGTGTGGTTAAGCCAGAAGCTCAATCGAGCTTTTGTTTATCATCTTTTGCATTCAATTCGCTTCATTTCCTTCTGTATACAAATAATGTGAATTACCTACCAAACGTTTGCATTTAATAATATGAAAAACAAAAAAATTCTATAAAACGCAAAAACATAAACTAAAATTTATCAATTGTAATACACTTATAAGCCTCTTGAGTGTCCCATGGTATACATTCTTTTTAAGATTTTCAAAGAAAATTGGACATTTTTGTTTGTTATTTACCAATCAACATGAGAAACATGCTCATGATAAAATTAATGAAGATTAAATACGAGAAAGGACCATAGAAAGGATGATGTGACGACGAGCAACATTGAGAGAGCAACAAGAAGATGATGTAGGTCAACCTTCACTGGATCCAGCTTCAATTGAGGGTGATATTGGTAATTTTCTTATTCCATTATTCAAATGCTAATTATTATACAAGTTTCTTAAATTCTTACCTCTTACCCCATTCTTACAATTTTCATGTTTCAAAACTAGTTATAATTATCATGTTGAAATTAATTTCAAAATTATCACATTAATTAGTTACTCGTCATTGGATTTTCAAGATATTCGATGACACACACACACACACACACACATGGATTATAAATTTAATTTACTTAATTTAGTATTGGCCACATGTAATTTTTATCTACTAAATAATGTAGTGAAAAGTCCATGCAGGCATTGGGTGTTATTAAAGAAGTTTAGTGCATGTTAGTGTATCTAGTATCAATCTATATAGCAAAAAATTGCATGTCCTCAAAATCTCCTTGCAGTATTAAACTTTATTCCTCAAGGTTGTCTTAAATTTTATTCCTCAAGGTTATGTTAAACTTTATTCCTCAATGTGGGGTTGACATGAATTCAAATATCATAATGAAATTGATAGTCTTATATTCATAGGAATGAACATTATAGAACAACTTAAACTCAAATATGTACATGAAAAAAACAATAAGTTAGAATTACCTTACAAATGTTTATTCATGTCCATGATTCATCCTTAAGCTAAAGGTAACGTGTTGCAATTTCACATTTAAAATGATAGATCACGAGACATGTATTGTAGTTTAGTTCAGTGGGATGGATGTTAGAACAAATTGTGAGAATATACTTAAATTTTAGATAAAGATAAAAAAAATAGTGAATAAATTTAAAACGAAATGATCGCAAAACTAGTTAATAATGATTTAAAATTAAAACCAACTAACAAATTTAGGTTTGTGGAATCATTTGTGAACCTTGAAAATATCCTCAAATTCCATTTAATCGAACCTTCACAAAGTTCACTTGAATTTTAGATGTGTAATACTCCATGTACACTAGTTATTGTAAAATTGTTAAATATTTTTTCAAAAAAAAACTATAACTTGTTAGTAAAATTGTTAAATATACAATGATACACACTTCTTCTTTTAGAATGTACCATAGGTAGTAAATTAGGACCTCTTAAGATAAGAAAACCATGTTCAATAAATTGGGTAATTTAATTTTCACTTAAAACCTTAATCTTTATGTCTATTTAATTTAATAAAAAAATAGATAAAATGTTTAGTTTTTATATAAATTAGATTAAAGAATGAAAAAATGTATAGTTTTTATATATTACCTAATTTGGAGTGAATTATGTCCTTTAATTTGATAAGTTTTAATACTTCAATATGTAAATCATGTCAATTAAATTTGTTATATTTATATCAATTAAATTTGATATTTTCCAATTCTAAATCAATTTGAATGTATATGCACAATGTTCTTCCAACAAAACTATAAATTATCCGTAGTATTATTATTTTTACTAGATTAAATAAAATTTAATACTTAAAAAAATATTATAATTAACACTAAAACAAAGCACAATTAATTTATTTAATCAAATAGTTATCATATATAATCAAGAAGATACAATTTACAGAATTAAATTAAAATGAAATATGTAGAACAATAAAACAATAAGTTTAGTAAAATATAATTTCAAGAAGAATACAAATGGGTACTAGTAAATACCTTGGGACACTTTAAATAAGTGTGGAAGTTTAAAAGATATATATTTACATTAAAATCAAACATTGTTAACATAATGAATCTAATTTCTTAAAATATATAATTTACATTAAAATTCAAAGCATAGGTAACATAATGAAGAAGAATCTTATGTAGGTTACTAAATTTTAGTATTTTAAAAGAAAGCAGGAATTTGTATTGTCATGTATGTTTGTAAACTATTAGATTAAAAGTCTCCTTATGTTATTGCACAATCTTAAATTGAAAATGCACATGTATTAAGTAAATCAATTGAGTTTGAATTATGTTATGATTGTTAAACAAGTGAGGTTCTATGTTTGTATAATGCTTATATAATGGAGCCATGCGTGACGCTTGGATATGAAATCGTTTGTTTTTTTTTTAATTCAAAATTTTTAAATACCATGTTTTCTATCAAGCGAGTAGAAATATGCTTAGTCACTCTTTTGAAATGTTTAAAAAAAGTTGTACCATATTTAGTTATTATTTAACATGCACACAAAGAATAGATATAATTTAAATTAAATAGATTATTTTTAGTAATGATATCTCCTTCTCACTCCACTAAGTGAAGAAAGCCGTTAAAAATCAACCACAATAACTTAATCCAACCCATATATTTTCTCCATAGGAAGGCACATAATATTTTGTTACTATAAGGTGGGATTGTTGGGATAGGCATCCAAATAATGCTCATCAATCATTCTCATCTGAAACATAGTTGTTGTCTATAATAAACCTTTAAAAACCCTTCATCATTAAGTGGAAACAAATTCCTGGGGAAAGAGGTGTCGTGCCAGAGGAGTTCAAACCCGAGGTAATGTGTTTCGGTTCTTTCAGGGGGGCTGCCCATGACCTATTTAAAAGAGATGACACAATACTGTTCGAGGGATAACTTCTCCCCCCCAGTTGGCAAAGATTCTTAGTGTCCAAAACATAGGATATCCTATAGGTTATTATCACGGGATGCCGACGATACCTAGATCAAAGTTTGTTGGATGCTGGTACCACTCCCACTTCCCATCGTTATAATTGACCATTTATTACCTTTGCGAGTTGACGTCTTCGACAGATTCACAACCGTCGACACAAGATTCTTTGGAAGGACTTGTTACAATTTAAGTGGAAGGAGGCTAGGTAATAGGGACCTAGTTACATTTTATGTCACAGATATGTTACATGATAATTTTTTTTAAATATAAGTATATACATATGGACAAAAATTCAAAGGACATAAGATATTATTGTGATATCTTGGATATAACTATGAAAAGGCCACACAAGTGAAAAGTGTATTTGACTTCAAATGGCGTGGCTTGCAAAAGAGAATAAAATTTGAAACGTTACCCCAAGTGGAGTTGCAATGGATTTCATTTCAACACTAGCAGTTCTAGGAAGTCCAAGTAAAGTTCCTTTTGGGGGATATATTGACTAAGGAAAGGAAACAATAAGAGAAAGCTGATATTAATAATATGAATTGGAATTAGAAATGACCAATTTGGGTTTGGCTAGAATTTCTCAAGGTAAGTGGAGCAACAAGACCATGTGAGCAATATGTGTGAACATGAAACCCAAATTTAGGAAAATATTGTTGCATAGTTAAATTGGGATTGAAGAGAGCTGAAGACAATGACATTACCCAATTGATTAGTTAACATGAAAGATGTTGATGGAATCCATGTAGTTGTGAATTTAGTTTTTCTAATTGCATAAGTGATGGAAAAGGGATTGAGTAAGAACCCCCTCAACCATATTTAAATACCCTAAATTTTCATACATTTTCTTGTGATGTTTGAATGCATTTGAAATGGTCATGGGAGAGACCATAGTCTTTGAATTGTTCTTTCTTTGATTGTATTTTTTTTATTCATTCAAACAAAAGTACCTTATTTGGTCAGAGTTGACCTCTCAAAATTTTTATTGGACTATGCAGGGATAGATCTCAATCATTTGTAACAGGACCCCATGCACTCTCACACAGTTTCAAGAGTAATTGGGAGCTCCAACAGGTTTGTAAGAGGTGTAAATTGATTATAAGACCTTATGGATGCTATCACATGAGAAGAGTTTGGGAACCCACACTTTGTTTGGATAGTAAGAGAGAGTGTTAGTAACATTATTAAGTTGCATTTTGAGGAACACTCGGTCATCACTTAAGTTCAAATCCTACATGGATTACTAGAACAAAAAAGATCGAAACATGCCACAAACTTGTTGGGTTTTAAATATGCTAAAAGTAAAAAAACACGTGACATCATGGCATAAAATTGTCAAAGGCGTTATTTTTGTTTGGAAAATCAAGAAAAATTGATATCTGAGTTAATTGTAGGGAAATTACAATTGTTGTTGTGGCATTGACAACCTCAAGAATTCAAATGGTGGCAACAATGTCAAAATTGATCCATGTTTCAAGAAAAGCCTTACACATATATACTAAATTCAGGTTCCAGTCATATGAAAACAAGGAAGTTACTTGTTGGGATCTTATTTGTAGGAAACCCTATTGAGATAGGATTTTTGAAGGTGTTAGAGTTTTGGGACATCCATTCTAGCGCTACACCAGATCAAAATCATGTCTTGTGGAAACCTTTATCCATATTCATTTTTCTTGAGCATTGTAATCATGTTATGGAGATGACAAGAGTTGTATTGTTTGAAGAATTCCAAGAGACCAATCTTGGTGTCGAGATCTCATTTACCATGTCTGACAAACTGAAACCATGGTATATTAGGCTGAACATAATTCAAAACACTTGTTATTTCCGATACTATGTTGAATTCCAACTCCATTATGACACATTTATAGACTTTGCAAAAAGCATTGGCATGTTGAACTAGCTTCTCTCACAGTGCGAGAGTTTGTTTCTATGATACTGTGCAAAAGGAATCGTGAGGATGTATTTTTTAATAAAATATGTTTAGGTGGAAGAAGATTCCCTGAATGTGGAAATTTCGCATTGTTCCATAGGAATTTCCCCATCGATCCATCACACTCTTGATTGTCAGATATCACAGCTACGGGGAAGAGATATTAGTATGTTACCATGGATGCATCATATTCTTCAACTATGCCATCTAAGAGGACCAAATTGATTGAGGACAAAATTACTATTCCAAAGTTCGTGGAGAAGTTTCAAAATCAAATTTATAAATACATCAAAGAATCTCACAGGTCTAGGTTGTAAGCTTTTGAATTCAAGCATTCGATCTGGGCATGATCTTATCAGTGGTATACTTTGTTGAGAACTACACATTTTCTCCTCAGAATAAGATATAGAGTGAGTACTATCACTCTAACCAGGTGTCTATATTTGTACATGTTTTGTACAAAAATGTTCAAGCGAGCATTGATGGTAGGGATAATACTCTTCAGTCACGCAATGTGATTAAGGAGTACCTTTTTTATGTGAGTGATGATTGTGACCATGCCACATTGTTCATTCAACATTTGTTTGGGTTGATTTATGAATTATTTAGAAAGAATGGGGTATTAGCATGTACATAATATTGGATTTGGTCAGATAGGTGTGCTGAGCAGTTCAAATAAGCAAACTCTTTTGATTGGTTGATTCGCCTTCATCAAGAGACAATATTTTGACATACTTGGAGTTTTTTCGAAATAGGGAACAAAAAGGGTGAGCATGACGGTGTAGGTGCTTGTGTGAAATGAGCAATTAGGAGGTACCAGATGAGTCATGGTGCAACCAAAATCAAACCATCTACAAAATTAGTTGATTGGTGCACACTGCATTTGTGACATGAAGGTCATGAATAGGCAAGGCCACTACATAGGTAAGAGACTACGATGTGTAGTTGAAGCTCACATTTTACAATTGTACTTTGAAACATCATATTAGTTGAAAACTTATATATTTGATTCATTTATTTCGATGCAGGTTCTTTTGGAATGTTGTCCTTGGTGATGTGAATAGATCCAGGCCTTGGTATTGTGAGACTATACCTAGAAATAGAGAATTACACTCCATTCGGAGTAAAGAAATGGGTGACATATTTTCCATAGAAACGAGGAAGTATGCATGCTTTTGCAAGTTCTGCATCGATGCAGATGGATGCGAGCTTAATTAATGTAAAAATATTGAATCTACATATTTCAAAACTCTTCGATGAACTATTGGATATATTTGAAAATTGAAGTTACATATTTCAAAACTCCTCTATGAAATATTGAGTGCCTTCAAAAGAACATCTTTTAAAATCTAGGATGAACTTTTGGGCATATTTGAAATATTGATACATCTTTTGATACTCATTGAAGAACTATTCGGTCTCTTCAAAAAAGCATCTTTCAAAACTCCTTGACAAACTATTGGGCCTCTTCGAAAAACCATATTTACATCTTTTGGAGCTCCTTGATGAACTATCAGGTCCTATTGAAATAATACTTTTCCAAATCATCTGATAAAATATCATGCCTCTTTTAAATAACATATTCAAAAGTCCTTAATGAACTATTGGGTGTATTTGAAAGATCAACTTCATATATTTATAAAATCCTTGGTGAAATATCAGGTGTCTTTGAAAGACTAAAATCACATCTTCCAAAAGTCATTGGTAAAATATAAGGAATCTCAAAAAGATCATTTGCACATCTTTAAGATTGTTTGATGAAACTTTGAGTTTTTTTAAAAGATGAACCTCACATATTTATAATGTTTTTGATGAACTACTAGACATCTTCTGAATAAAATTTGGTAGATAGGAATTAGGTCATCAAGCCTATTTTAAAGAAGAGTTCAATCGAACCACTTTGAATACAATCTCAAAGTGAAACAAAGGGGGATTTTAAGCCCATTCAGAGAAATACTTTCAATTCCATAGGGCCCAATAAATCTAACTCAAAGGAACCCTTCAATGTAAACTGAACCAAAGAGTTGTATCGACCTCCATTCAAAGTCAATACTTAAAATGTACATAAGGACTTGGATTCAATGCCAATCATGCATGCCAAATTCAAATGCTTAGAGACTATTTAAATTGGATTTGTCCCATTCCATCCATCTCGAATGCATGACACAAATCCCAAGGGAAAAACATAAATTCAAAGGTAAATGCTAATGTAGCTTGAAATATAGAGGTGTTCAACCAACAAATGAAATCATCATGCATACACAAATCATGAATGCAAAAGGTTATTCAAGCCAAATAAAATCTAAGGTATTTTAAAAGTTTTAAGCAAACAATTATGTAATTCAACACATCAAACATCCATGTATTTTGTTACCCAGTTAATTCATAATCACGTGACAACTTAACAACACAATTATCAACACAAATTCAACATAAATATGGAATACTTACCCTTTTAACATGTTGGTCCATGGAGACTGGCTATTGGTGCTCAATTTTCCACCCAACCATAGGTAATACTTTGTGTATGCCATCACCAAGTTGGGATATGAGGTCCTAGGGAAAATGAAACTTGTCCAAGACACTTACATCACTCACCCAACCTAATTTCTCTCAAGATCAATTGACAATTTACACTAGAACTCTCTAGGAAGCATTCCACCTAGACCATCCATGTCACTCCCTTTACTAATACACAAGGAATATATTTCTTTGGTCAATATCCCATCGGGAATAGTATTCCCTCTAGTATTGTTCAATGTGTGGAGGAGTCCAACCTATTGTATTCCTTCAAGATTATCTCACTAGAGTCAAATATTATCTCTTAATTACGTAGTGAGAAACAATATATAGGGCTAATGGGTATGATTTCCTATCAAACCTAGACTCTATGTTCCTATGCAACCTTCCATCTCTCTCTCTCTCTCTGTCTCTGTCTCTCTCTACCCAGGTTCACAATACTCTCTTCCACAAATCTACCTTGACATGACTTATAGGATTAAATTATAGCCTCTAGAATAACATGGGAACACCCATGTGAATAGGATCCCTCATTCCATGGAATGGATCCCATAACATAGCTTGGAATGCATAAAATTCAATTGATATCCTCTCATATCCAATGGGATATTATATAATGAATTTAATGAATGCATATATATAATGAGCCAATGGGATAGTCAATTTTGATGTATGAAGAGATTGCATGAAAAATGAGATGGTTCAAATGTGCATGCAGTTTGAATTACTACAGAGATGGAGTCTCTTACACTTCTATATATTTGTAACCAACCCCCATGCTCTCATAAATAAGGAAAGTGGACAATCCCACCAACCACCACATGCATTCAATTTTTGGTGCTTAGGATTCTTAGTAAGACACATGGGGAAAAGGTGAAGGTTACGAGACTGAGGAAATTTATCCAACTTGGAATTATTTATTAACCCCTTTGACCCCTTTATTTTTTCCCCTTTAGTGGAATCATAGCCTCTCTTGTGATTTTACATAGCCAACCTTGGACCTTTATATTAGATTTTGAAATAATATTTACATTTTCTTATAATACCATGTCAAGTCTATTTTACAACTTTTTTTGGTCCTTTTGTGTATTGGAGTTGTGTTTTGCCATTAGCATCTACTAAAACAATGAGTCACATTTGCCTTAGATCAATTTCAATTAATGTAACTTATCTCAAGAATGTTGGATGATGCGGTGCAACTAATGCACACTAGCCATAGTAATACAACTTACATTATGAGTGCAGGTTGTTGGTGAGAATGGCATGCACACAGAGTAATTAAATCTCCCAAAAAATCACGAAAGTGCAAATTTTGAGCAGACTTTTTCAAGGCGATACACTTATAGAATCATGATCTCTCTTGCCAACTGGTATGAACCATTTATAGTCCTATAAATGAGAGGTTTTTGGTGATACTGAGACACAATTAAATAAATTGGTCTCACCCTAATGCTAGAGAAATTGTTTTGAGCCTTGCCAATGTCTTTTTCTCTTGGTTTCCTTCTTGAGATAGCCCTTTTGGTTTTCCAAATTGGTCTTTACTTAAAGGTGGTGATGCTATATTTTTTTAGATCTAGTAACCATAAATGATAGATAACAATCCATTTCCTAAGGAGGACTTGTGCCCATGTAGCTAAGAATGGAGGGAATAAAATAATGTATGGTTTACTTGTTGTACAAATATTAAATATAATATAGATTTATCTTTGTTTCTCCATTGATTTCATTTAATTTTCTTACGTATGTTTGTGGGAATTGGTGGTGAATTACTTAACATAAAGTAACTCAGATCTAGTATTTTACTTGTTATAAGCCTAATCCTATAGGATTAATAGAATATGTAAATAATATGTGTCATTGGGAATATGAAGAGTAGGAAATAGTGATATTGGGAAGATTGATCCCAATAGTCATTCTCTATGTATAAATAAATGAGACTGCTCAATAATAATCAAACATTCATTTGTGAGTTATTCCTCTAATGTTGGCAGCGGTATCAAGGCCTTTCTTTCACATCCCCAACCCTTAATCACATCGACAAGAGGGTACATGAAGTAAATATGATCTCCCATCTTCGCCCAACAACCAATCATGACTTCATAACACATAAAATACATGGCCAGATATCTCAATCAATGTTTAATTTGAGTTAATCAACGAATTAACCAGCAATGTAAACGGTCCCAACTAATATAAATAGTCGGGATAATTATTTTCCACTTCACCGCCCTTTTTAGGCCTTCTCGACTTTTCTAACATCGAAAGTCGGAAGTAGGAACCTCACGAAGGATTCTCAACAAATTTGTCTCGACATGGAAAATCTAATTGTGATATTCCATATGTTGGGAGTCGGGAGTCAGAACGCATAAACGGTTCCCATCGAAATCATCGCAGCTTGCTGACTATGACCCTTCGATCTAGAATACCTCGTGTTGATGTGTCGGACATTGAAAGTCGGCACCAGATGTCAACAACTATCCAATGACCCTTTCAACGCTGACATCGAAGTCAGCTTGCCATCTAGGCATCGAGACTTCGAATATTCACAAGAACTGGACATTGCCACACCCCAAATCGAAAGTTGATACTCAGAACACCACCACAACACTACCAAGCTTCTTTGAACCTCAATTTCCGACGTTGGTACCTCGGAAATCAACAATTAACTTACTGTTTAACAACAATTCTCTACCAATTTCTCCCTTATGACCATGGAAACTCATAGGTATTCCTCTCAATAAGAGGCTTAACACTTATCGGTTTTAAGAACACGATTAAGGCACAACTACAAGCTTCCAATATCCATATTGTGATTTCATAGAAGATGAGGAGAATGTATGTAGATGTCATAACCACAACATGCAGCCACTTTTTCTGTATTCTGTTATGGTGTGCAATACTGCTTGGAAACCTCCCAAGAGCGTGGCCAACCTGAGCGCACTCCAGTGGACTACGCCTAAACCAACTGTGCGAAAATTTTAATTGAAACACTTACACTTGTTTACTTAACATGTTTTCTTTATTAACTTCGTTTACACAATTGCATCAAGTAAATAATCAGTGCATACATTCATCCATGCAAATACAAGTAAACCAAGAGACAAGTATGGGTGGGGCACCCAACCAGCAAACCCCATAATTTTTTATAAAGTGTAACTGTATTACAATGGTCGAGCTGCCGAACCGACAAAACTCATGGTGTGCACCCAACTAGAAAACACACCAAAATACGAGTTTACAATGAACATGATTTGACCCATCTTAGGGCATCCAACTTTGTGACTGTTGACTGTCGTTCAATCTCCTTGGTTGTTGTTGCCGAAACTGTCACTGTGCTGCTGACTCATTTGGAGTGTTGGATTTGCAAATCGTTACTCCCACAAACCCTTTGTGTTGCTGAGCCAACTTTTTTAGCAAACCGTGTCAGTGACCTGTGATACTTGGAGAGCCTCCACAATGCGCACTCACGTTGACATCTTGTTCTCTTTCCAAAACTTGGATGATTTCCTTTAGCATTTTCCTTATCCTTTTTATAGGTGTCAGATGTGTGAGAGCGACCCCTAAGATGGGAGTGCTCCTTCACTTAGCACATACGTTAGCTCAGGTTCGATGCGCTCTCTCCGTCGGTAGTCCACTTCCCTTCATGCACGCGTGTGTTCCATCTTGCCGATGGTCCTCATGGTGTTTTCGGTTGGGGCATCGTTCGCTACCTCTATGAGATTCCTCCTCAACGTGCATCCAAAGTCCCTCGTGGTGTTGGGCGCGTCTCCTATGGGCGCTTAGTCCAATGGTCTTTCATTTGACTGGACGCTTCCACAAGCGCTTCCCCCATGCGACCAATGAGGTTGCCGGACGCGCTTCCTAAGGAACGCTCCTAAGGAATGCATCGTTGTTTGGTGTCGTTCATTCGGACTCCAAGGTGTGTTTTTCCCATGAGCGCTCGGGCTCCATCATGCTGCCAACCATCAACATGGTTCCATGCTCTTGGTCTTTCCAAGCTCCAAGGTTGAGTGCGGTCTTCATTTGTGGGAGCGTGCCCAAGCTTGGTCTGCACAGTTCTCTATCGTTCTATCGCTTGAACAAGGTACCACTTTCCAAGTCTTGCTGACCAGACATACGTTTTCCCACATGGGCACCCAAGCCAACCTCTTGGGAGGGGGTGAGGCGCATGGTTGTAACAAAATCCCCCACTTAAGTTTGTTGTCATCTCGACAATGTACCAAGTAACTTATGTCCTTAGGAATATACTGCAACCATTTCTTGCGACCATTTCTCCTGAACAATTAGCAATTGACTTTTGCAGATGAGAGTCTCTAAGAGTACCTCATGGTGTAACTGTTGTTCTTGCCATCTAGTACTGCATCAGTACTTAGTCAATCTGTCAAAACCTCCATTCGATGCATGCCCCTAAAGTTAAACTAGTTGGGTAGATAATACAACCACCTAACTCGAAGGAACGAACTTCGTTGTGCCTGAGCTGCGTTTCCTTTTGCGTTTCGGTGTACTCCACGACTTGCCGAAACTTGGCAAAACCTCTTTTTCCATGTTTGTTTTTGAATTGTCCATTTACTTAGACAATTCATTGAAATACCTTTGGCTTTGTTTGCTATGTGCTCCCGCACTGTTTGACTGAATTTTCCTAAGGAAAACTTCTGCGAGGTGCCTTTGGTCTCACTTCCTTCATTACGGGCAGCGAGCCAACTCGTCCATCCCTCATCTTGGATAAAAAATGAAGTGACATTGCCATCCATCATGTTTGACTTTGCCAATGGTAAGCCTCATTTCCTTCTCGAATGCTGCTTGTGCTTCCCACAAATCTTGTTCATCCAAATCCCCAATAAATAGTTGTTGAGTCTTGCTGTCATCCTTCTCTTGATTAGGCAAGCTGTCTGCTCCATCTTTTGTTTTTTGCTGCAACCCATTTCCTTGAGGACTCGTTGCAAGTTTGTGTAGAGCCACAACCAACTCTACGTCTTCAAAATTCACATACTTTCATTGGTTTTCTAAAGTCATATGGGTCTGCGGGATAAGTCTTACAACCCTCTTGATCACATGCTCGTTGCAATCTTTCATCTTTTCTAGTAAAGGTGTTTCCTTCCCTTTGACATCCTCATCCAATTCGACTCGACTTCCTGCCAACTGAAAACTTTGTTGAGCATCCTAACCGTTGTTTTTCTTTTCTCCAAGACTTAGTCTGCCTTGGTCGTTTTGGTCTTCAAGCTTCTGAGTAAGATTCTAGAGTATGCCTTCCCCAATGGACAAGTTCTTGGTTGTTTCCACAATCGAACTCGCTAAACCTCCGTTATTTTCAACTTTTGAGATATCTGCACCAATTGCTCTTCCCAAACCTTCATTGAAACCATGCTTGGTTCCCTTCTAGACTTGTTACGAAGTGCTTCCACAACTACTTGGTTTTTCAACCCGTGGGTGGAGTCTATGCTTTCCTTCGCAACACCCTTTAATCCCCCTCTAACATGCTCCTGGAACGTTTTCTGCAATAGGCCGTCCAACTCTTGCAAACACTTAGTCGTTTTCACCAATGTAACACCCTGGTTTTGACCCCATGGTATTAAATTGCATGTGATGTAAATATTGTATTAAATCGTGGTGTGGAGCTCAAGGCAAACGCCCCACCATGGATTTATTGTTTTATGTTTCGACGATTGAAATCGACGCCGATGGTTTATGTGCTAGTCAGGTACGATATGTTGGGACATCATGTAAAATGCTAATTAATAAAATACCACGACTAGCTACGCGCTGCAACGTTAAAGAGACGGAGGCATGGTTTCACAAGGAATTGGGAGGGGGGGAAATAATTAAACCCTTGAGCCTATGGGAAAATCCATGTCTACAGGGAAAACCCATAAAATGGTTCATCTACCTTTTTTGTCTTTTCTGCCCAGTCATCCAAAAACATTTTCTTGTCTTCTTGGGCAAGTAAGAGCCCATGTTGAGGATTCACTACCCGTCCCTCATGCATGTGGGTCTCCCTCACGCATCCCAAGAAGGATTCACCCATGTGTTTGCTTCCTCAGGCAGCTGGAGAGAGTTGGGGGGCATTCTCCCTCACGATTTTTGTTGTTTAACTTCATTTTTCCCATGGTGGGGGGAATTTGATTTGGGAGCAATGCTCAGTGGTTGGGATCCTCCCCAGGCAATTTTTGCCGTGGTTTTCCTCATTGCCGTAGCTGGGAAATCCTGTTTTTGTTTTGTTCAGTGAATGTGCAGCAGTGATTCACATTTTGGGGGTTTCAAGAGGTCATTTTTGGTCTTCCTCTGGTAGCTAAGCACGTTGGGCATTTTCCCCATGATTTCCTGATGTTTTCCTCACTGTTCCATGCCCATAAATTGGTTTTTGTGTTTCTCAGTGGTTAGGGAACCAAGATCTCCTATTTTGGCTGTGAATGATGGTCGTTTTTGCTCTAGCAATGCTCAGAGACATTTTCTGAGATCGCATTTAGATTTGGGGGTTTGTGGTGGTTGGATCTGCACAAGAACGTTTCCTAAAAGTGTATTTGATGTTCCGAGGTGTTGTTCCCCTCATCCATTTCAGTTTGGTATCCCATAAACGTTTTGATCATATCCAGCAGTTGTGTGTGGCTGTGTTTTGATTAATTGGTTGACTGTGTGTTTGATGCAAAGTGTTTGCTTGGCTGAGTAAGTCCAAGAGACCTATCTGTTAGAGGGTATGACAATGTTTTGGGTGTGATTGTTGGCTTGGTTGAGTAAGTCCAATGAACCCTTATGCTATTAGCTTGTTTCCCTAGTAGCTTGATAAACCCAAATGTATTTTTGGCTTGGTTGGGTTTGATATGTATTTGGCTATGTGTATGAGCATGTTGTTCCTTAGTTCCTTGGTTCCTTAGGGAACCAAGATCTCATATTTTGGCTGTGAATGATGGTCGTTTTTGCTCTTGCAATGCTCAGAGACATTTTCTGAGATCAGATTTCGATTTGGGGGTTTGTGGTGGTTGGATATGCACAATAATGTTTCCTAAAAGCGTATTTGATGTTCCAAGGTGTTGTTCCCCTCATCCATTTCAGTTTGGTATCCCATAAACGTTTTGATCATATCCAGCAGTTGTGTGTGGCTGTGTTTTGATTAATTGGTTGACTGTGTGTTTGATGCAAAGTGTTTGCTTGGCTGAGTAAGTCCAAGAGACCTATCTGTTAGAGGGTATGACAATGTTTTGGGTGTGATTGTTGGCTTGGCTGAGTAAGTCCAATGAACCCTTATGCTATTAGATTGTTTCCCTAGTAGATTGATAAACCCAAATGTATTTTTGGCTTGGTTGGGTTTGATATGTATTCGTCTATGTGTATGAGCCTGTTGTTCCTTAGTTCCTTGTGGAATCATGCCCAACTCAGGGGTGGTAGTGGTGCTAAGATATTGATGAGCACACTGGCCTATGGTTGGGTGGAACGTTGCAGTGACGTAGCTAGTTGCGGGACAACACAATTACACGATAATTATTTACTTTTATGCTTGTGCTTAATTTCTGCAAACTATTTGTTTTATGAATTAATATGAGCATGTTGAATGTTTGAATGCTTGAATGGATGTTATTGCTTCCGCTATATATATTGCATGTTTTATACTCCTGTATATGTTATTAATTCAATGCATGTTTATGTTTTTATGTTCATGGGGCTATCTTTCCCGTTTGACAGCGTCAATTCCGTTGTCGTGTCCTCTCCATTGTCGGTATGAGGGGTGGGGAAGTGACAACCAATGCCTTCGAAAAGCTATCTCCAACCATCTTCGTTTGTCCTTGGATTCATTCTAAAGCACTTTCATGTGCTTCCACAAGCTTCAACGTGCTTCTCTAACAAACTTCTCCAATAAAAATTTAGTCTTGTTGCGCTACCATCTCCGTCTGCTGAATGTTCGCTTCACAGCACCCTGTGGTAGTTTTCTAGGCTACCTGCAACTGTCCCCTCCATACCATTTGGCTCCGTTTGACTTCACTACTGCTAAGTCTACGCGATGTTGCAACTGGCACCACACATGAGCTTCCATGCTCTTTGGATACCAACACACCTCTTGGAAACCTTTGTTCCAACTAAAAAAACTTTGGAGTGTTTTTCCAAGCCTACCGAACCTTCTTGCCACATGTTTTTCCTTCATTTACCTCCTGTCACCTATACAGAACCCAACAGAGTGGTTTTCCAAGCAAACTCATGGATGATCCTTTCAGTTTGACTATGGTTCCATCGGGCTTACTTGCTGTAGAAAGAAGAGGTGATGCCTCTACCAAGGCAACACCGTTGTAGAGTGTTACAACTCCTTCAACCAAAATCCAACCGAACTCTATGCGAACCCTCCGCAACACGCTTCTGAACTTTGATCGTTTCACGAAAGCATGCCTCTCTCGGACGTACCTCTATGGAGCTCTTCCTCCTAACAGCACCTTCAGTCATTTGTTGAAGTGCGCTTGCCATGGACGTATCTCTATGGAGCGCTTCTTCCTAAGAACACCTTGAGCGCACCTATATGGATGCTCTTTTACTATCACTATTAGTCAGAACGCACTGTCATGGGTCACCTTGTCTGAGCGCACCTTGTGCGCGCTCTCCTGGTTGTTCGGGTGAAGTGCACCTACCCCGGGTGCACCTCTGCAGAGAGCTAATGCCTAAGAAACCCTTGAGCGCTCTTCATAGATTCTCTTATACTGTAGATGCTTCTTGCTGAGCGCACTATTGCTGCGGGTCACTCTTCTTGAGTGCACCCTAGGCACGCTGCATTGGTTGGTCTGTGGTGCGCATTATGCCAGATGCACAGTGATGGAATGCTCTGTAAGAGCGCCTCTTGAGTGCACTTCATAGGCGCTGTGGGTGCATGCTTTTGTGGGTTGCTCTGCCTGAGCGCACCTTAGACAGACCATCTATGGGTTCCACCAGAGTGCGTTCTGTCGGACGTGCTGTGATGGAGAGATTTGTGTGAGTGTCTTTTGGGTGCTTTTCTTGGGCGCTCTTGTTGCTTCAGAGTGCTTCCTCCAATGGAGCGCTCTATGTTCCGAAACTCTTCGGCTGAACTATTCCAAAAACCAATCGATTGCTGTGGAGGTATCCCAACCAAATGACTTCCACAAGAGCTTGCACCGAGCTCTCTGTTCACTTTAGTGTCAATGTTCTAAGCGTCCTGTCATTCGATGCTTCGTTTGATAGTTTCCCAATATGTTGGGTTGCCGCGGATCCAGCAACACCCTCGTCTCCGATTCCTGTTACTCGACACTTCTTCTCTGTGTCTACTTGACAACCTTTAGTGACCACCGACCTTAATCTTAGTGCATTTCGCCAAGTTCGCTAAGTTCTTGACACCACCTACTTTCCAAGCCATGGTGAGGAGCGTTTTTTATGCTGAAACGACTCTAATACCACCTATCACAACCACAACATGCACCCACTTTTTTTGCAGTTTCTTGCGGTGTGCGACATTGCTTGGAAGCCTCTCGAGGGCATGGCCAATCCAGGCGCACTCCAACAGACTACGCTTAAGCAAAGCGTGCAAAATTTTTAACTGAAACACTTATCTCTTACACTTGTTTACTTAGCACGTTTTCTTTATTAGATTCGTTTACACAAATACATCAAGTGAATAATTATTGCATACATTTATCCATAGAAATACAAGTAAACTAAGAGACAAGTATGGGTTGGGCGCCCAACCATCAAACCCCGTAAAAATTTTATAAAGTGTAATTGTATTATGATGGTGGAGCTTCCAAACCGATAAAACTCTTGGTGTGTGCCCAACTAGTAAACACACCAAAATACAAGTTTACGATGAAGATGAGTTGACCCCTCCTCGGGCGTCCAACTCTGTGACTGCCGATTGTCATTCAACCTCCTTGGCTACTGTTACCAAAATTGTCATTGTGATACTGACTCGTTTGGAGTAATGGCTTGCCAAATTGTTACTCCCACAAACCTTCTGTGTTGCTGAGCCAACTATTTTAGCGAACTGTGCTAGTGACTTGCGATAGGTGGAGAGCCTCCACAGTGTGCACTCACATTGTCATATTGTTCTCTTGCCAAAACTTGGATGATTTCCTTCAACGTTTTCCTTATCCTTTTTATAGGTGTCACATGAGTGAGCGCGGCCCCTAAGGTGGGTGCGCCCCTTTACTTAACGCACATGCTAGCTTAAGGTCGACGCACTCTCTCTGCTGGTGGTCCACTTCCCCTCATGCGCATGCGTGCATTCCATCTAGCCGATGGTTCGCATGATGTCGTCGGTTGGGGCATCGGTTGTTGCCTCCACGGGCGTCCTCCTCAATGTGCGTTCAAATTCCCTCACATTGTGGTGTTGGGCGCATCTCCTATGGGTGCTCGGTCCAATGGTCTTCCGTCTGACTGGACGCTTCCACAAGCGCTACCCCCGTGCGACCAATGAGGTTGCAAGGCGCGCTTCCTAAGGAACCCGTCATCGTTTGGTGTCATTCATTCAGGATCCAAGGTGCGTCTGTCCCACAAGCGCTTGGGATCCGTCATGCTGCTAACCGTCAACATGGTTCCGTGCTCTTGGGCTATCCAAGCTCCAAGGTTGAGTGCAGTCTTGATTTGTGGGAGCGCACCCAAGCTTGATAAGCGCGCTCCTCTATCATTCCAACACTTAGCCAAGGTGCCACTTGCCAAGTATTGCTGACTGAACATGCGTTTTCCCACATGGGATCCAAGCCAGTCTCTTGGGCGGGGGTGAGGCGCATGGATGTAACATCAGAGGAAATTAAACACACACAGTGGAAATAAAATTGATATACACACACAATTCATGCATATGCAAGCACAATTAGACACATACATAAAGTAAAATGTTTCAACTTCAAAATACCCCATAATATATATATTAAACAATGTAGATCCAAGCAACTGGATGTGTAAGAGAGACTTTCCACTCAAGAGTAGGCACTCTTTCTAGCATATACTCTTTTTGCTGAGAGTCCATCTGGGAGAAGGAAACAACTACAGGATTCTCTCTCTCAACTCACAACCCATTCTGCTCTCTATGCTTATCCAATTACTCATATAGATCTCTACATGGATTTCACTAATCTATCACATCCTTGGATTTCATAATACCTACCACCCGCAACACTTGTCTTAACTCAAGCATCCCCTTCATCGATCCACGGTTCGCTTGGGCGATCCATCTCGGGGAGTGCTTCCAGCGTGTGCATAGAAGAAGAATTTTTTTATAAATATTGTTGGAGAACCACATGTAGCCTAAATTCATGGCTTCTCAAGCATCTATGAAAATCATAACTCAAGAGAAAAGGATTCCTAGCTTACCCAACCTCTCTGCTCACCTACAACCATCAATTTCCTTCCCAATTCAATAACTCAGAATTTGAATTTCAATTTCCCTAGATTATATACAATCATGTAGGACAACGCAGAACTCCGTAGGTTAAGCATAATCATAAAATAACAGAAATACATAGTGTTGCGTTGTTGAGATTTATTTGTGTGAATACTAGAGTGCGTTTATCTTCCTGAGAGAACAATGAATGAGTGTCTGAATGAGAGAGTCACGAGATTGTGGATAGAACCCAAGAGGTATGATGGAATGGTGTAAGGCAATTGGAATGGATTATGATAGTGGAAGAAAAGGACTCTTGGTAGCTTACATAACTATCACATAAGTGCAGTAAGCCCCATTCTTCCATAACTACGTGAGGCGAGTTCCTCACCAACCTCACACCCATGCATTAAATGATTGGGAAACAATAAAGAAGGAGATAATTTGTTGATTCAAGTCAAATGACAGAATTTGGGTGGGTTCTAAGGCTGGAACTGGCAGGAAGGATTAGCTTCCCATATGACCACTTTCCTCTTCCCTTTTGGTGGAATCATAGCCCCTTTGGTGTTATTTACACAGCCATGCTTGTACCATTTGATTATTTATACACATAATATTTACATGTGATTCAAGTTAGCAATAAAATCCAACCATCTGGTCCAAGTAACAATATTTACATCATACATGATTATCCATTCACTAGTCGGGACTTGGCCTTGAGCTCCACATTAGGAATCCATACTAGCATAATTACATCATTTACATAATTTGGTCAAGTACATTCCAAGTCAAAACCATGGGACATTACAATCCCCCCCACTGGAATAACACCGTCCTTAGTGTTTTCTCAAAATTTAGAACAAAAATGGGTAAGCCTCTTTCATGGAATCCTCCAACTCCTACATAGCCTCATCAGGTCTGTAGTTCCTCCATTGCACCTTTACGTACCCGATGGATCGATTATGGAAGAATGTTACCTTTTTGTCCAGTATTCATAGTGGCATAGTTTGGAACTCTCCCTCGTGTTCCACCTGAATCACATCCCAATCAATCACATGATTAGGATCATGTGCATACTTCTTCAGAAAACAAATACATTCCAACTGAGAGAGGGTATCAATAGGACAGTTTCCCCGCCCCATCTCAGGGTGTCCGGGAATCCCCCCTCTGTGCTGGAGTGTTCTTTTCCCTTTGCATCCGAGCATTCCGTTCCCTCTGTAGCTGGTAATCTTACTCCCTTTCCGGGGGAGTCCATATATATTATATATGTATCTATCTTGGTGATGACTAGGTACATCATGGATCCTTCAATTTTCTTGACTGGATCAAGACATCACCGCCATCAGTGTAGCCATAGTCATCATGCTTGATGTGCTCAGGATCTCAATTGTGCTCTTCCTTAACTCAGGAATATTTCTGTCACACTATCCATAAGTGATGCAATAGGCCAGGATCCTCATCTTGAGGGATGACTCCATCTATCTCCTCAAAAATCGGTTGAGTAACTTTTGTCCTCCATAATCCACATGCCATGAATATGAATAGAAAGTAACTATTTTCCATACTCGTCGAAGAGACAAACAATTGTAGCAGAGAGACCGACATCCATTGAATCCTTCTGCTTTCAATTTCCAATCTCTACACAAGATCATCCAAGCCAGTGGGTCATGTGACCACGTATGCACTCGGTCCATATCTGTCTGCAGTCATGACTTATATTTCACTATTTCGACCAGAAGTCATCTTTCTTCCAGGCTGAGAGTCATGCTTCTAGAGGTTTTCTACTTTCGATCCATCTGAATGCCAACGGAATCACTTGTTCTTCAGACCAAGTTTCATCATCCTCTTCTTGTAGGCCATAACATTACCTACAAGTCAAATCCCATGAGATGGTTGGCAACATTGCATAATCAAATTTCATCAATTCATATTTTGATGCAATGGCAATAGTTCACACAATTATGTAGGCATCAATGCTTCAACACAACATATATATGGTTACTATCTAGATACCCACTAAATCACATGCTCAACAAACTTTCTAAATCTAGGAATATAGATCTGCATAAAATCTAACCGATGACAACCAGATCTAAGCTACCAGAGCATGTAACTCCAGATACTTATCTCTCACTTTCTTGTGGATGGGTGGGCTCCCACAACCTCATGAAAGTCCTTTGGTCTTCATATTCTTGTTGGGAGTCCATCACAATATGGATCTTCATAAAAAGTACTAAAAGAAGAACTCCATACGATCACCATTCCTTTTGTCTGAACCATGTCATTGTACAACATAGTGACCGACCTTCTGGCATCTGAAACAATAGATACAAGAGAGATCATTCTTCTTCATTTGTTCTGGAATCTCCTCATCAACAATCCTAATGGGAACCTTACACTTGGAAACCCTGTCAAGTCTATGTTCAACCTTCATGTTGATCTTATTGAATGCAAACTAAAAACTGGTTCGAAAACCCTAGTAGGAGCTAGGTCAAATTTGAAGTGTGGAGACTTGCAAATCTGAATCCATAGAGAGATGCGCTTTATCAAGGCAAGTTGAATACACCTCCTTTTCTCCCAGATACGTGGTACGAATAGCTCAAAACTGGAAACCCTAGTTTCTCGACTACGGTAGAGAGTAGGTCAGAAATGAAAATTTATGGATATGAATTCTGCTTCCACAGATAGTTGCGCCCCACCAAGGCGAGTTGAAGAAAGATAAGAACGAGTCAGTTTTGTGGATTAAAGGGATAGATCCAAGACACCCTAGGTCTTGACCCGACAATATTAGGTAAAAAAATTGAAATTTCACTAAACTGGATTTGGTCTCCATAGAAGGATGCGCCCTAGGAGGGAGAGCTGCTCTATGCTCCTTCTAGAATGATTTGAGGTGGGAAACACTCCAAAACGTGGATCCCTAGTCTTCGATAATGAATTTTTCTAGCATTGCTCTGATACCATGTTAGAATTTGACAGTTGTAAAACCAATATCATTAGAAGAGACAAAGCACACAAACAATATGTGTAGCTCGTTTAACCATGATGATTCTAGATCATCCCCAACCATAAACAAATTAATGCCACCCCTGAGCCCAGACTTTCCAATAGAGATCAATGTACATCCAAATAGTAGTAGCACGGACCCCCGAGAAATAAGAGAGAAGTTCTTCTATGCTAGAAAACCCCAAAAACATTCCTCCTAGATGAAGTAGCGAACCTCCTTATGCTAGAGCGAACTAGCTTGAGTGATGCGTCAAATGAGGATGGGTGCCTCCTATTTATATTTATTTTCCAAGTGACTTTTTACTGGGGCTGATTTGACTGTCTTATTGGGGCCAACTTGACTGGTGTAGTTCTGCCCATTGCTTGAGGAAGAATACTCACTAGTCCGACTTGTCTTGGGGGAATACAAAAAATCCATTTTATAAATAATTTCTTCATGTAATTTCACCCCAAGGTTTAAATTAATCCTTTCAAGGGTTTTACCTGATCAATTACATTTATATCTACTCCCGTAATGAATAAGAATAACTTCTGAAGTTGCACTATTTCCAACAGGCGAGACTTCTCATTAGCATTAGTGGGAAGCATGGGTTATTCCCTATAAGAAACACCAATTGCGAAAAGGCGATGAGTAATTGAAGAACAACTAGTTCGTTAAATGAACACGTGTATTGTAAGTCATGAAAATATATCATGGTTAGTAATTTGGTGGTTGATAAAGGAAATTACGATGCGACACAACTATTTTTTTTTGTAATGGCAGATGGGACAACGATTAACCTTAACAGGTGAGTAGAGCATTGCGTCTTGACAAGAAAGGCCGCCTCGAGGAATACAACGCCCTTCATCAACGCATTACATATTCGAAAATTAATAGAGAGAAAATAACTTGTTCAATGGTATGACCAATAGAAAGTAACTCAGGTAGATAAATACAACTGAAGAAGAGTTTTATTCAAACTAACGCCATAACATACAACATAATGAATCACTTTTGAACC
The DNA here is from genome assembly GCA_001517045.1 of Pseudotsuga menziesii. Taxonomy (NCBI): domain Eukaryota; kingdom Viridiplantae; phylum Streptophyta; class Pinopsida; order Pinales; family Pinaceae; genus Pseudotsuga; species Pseudotsuga menziesii. The sequence continues at coordinate 477,705 of LPNX010494705.1, forward strand.
CAAATCCCACACACTTATCCTCTTCATGGGCATGCCATTTATATAAAGAATTAGCAATGGCTGTAGTTACAATTGTTGAAGCAATTGAGAATCGAGACTAGAACTAAAATTGTTCCATGCTCAAAATTGTCATGAAGATCATGAATTAAGCAATTTGATGTAAACAAAAGGCAACTCAATTGCATCATTTATTAATAGGATATGAGCAATGGAAACTCATAAATTCAATTGACACTCAGTAGAATAAATTAAGCTCACTTGGTCATTAACTTATTGTTATTAAAGAAATCAAGAAAAAAAATCTCAAAACTTATTGAGATTAAATTTGAGAATCATGGAAAATAAGTTAGTAACAATATACCATTTTTTTGAATTTTTCAAGTAGCAAACTTAGATAGACCTGGAAATAAAGATGGACAATGACTCTCATCCATCTTGTAGTACATTTCAAACACATTTAATGTAGACAACACACTCAAGAATTGAAAATAAAATAAAAAATATTTGATAAACAGTTTTAAATTTCACACTTTTTATGTAATTTTAATATAATTATTGCACTTTCTCATAAATTGTCAAAATTAAAAATGAGTTTTTTTTTAAGTTTAATTTTTGCACTGATAGAAGCAAAGTGATCTCTAACCCACTATGGAAGAGATCCTATTACTTAGTTTATAATAGATATAAATAAAAAATATTAAAAAATGAAAAAATATTAACGAGCATATAAACTTAGATTAAAAAAAAAACTAGCATAAATTCATTTTAAACTCAGGTTTATCATGTACCAGAATCTAAATGATAAAAAAATGTACACCTTTAGATATTAGATCTCTCTGAATGCTTAATAAATCTGGGCTTAAAATAAATGTATGCTAGTTTTATGACACCAGAACCCTCTGTCACATGTTCAATTTTGATTCTCTGCCAAGCGTGCCTTTCATGATCTTCTCAAAAGTTCGTTTTGCTAAGTCGAGTTGGTTTCAACTGGGTAATCGTTAATATTTGTCACAGATTTGAATGTGATCGGAAAAGGAATATTAACTCCAAGAGTCTTTATATGGAACCTTAAACTTACCAGCAAAGTTGCAGGATGGTCTAAAATAAATCTGTGTGGGATCACATGGTATATCTCAGTGTGCATCTCATGCGTTTGCCGAGTAAATTCAGACACCAGACCATAAAACCATTCGCTACAGCAACAGCTTCGATGGCGAATATCGCCATGATTACAAGGACACCTGCTAATGATATAAAGACGGAGTTTCAAGGTGTCAATGAAACAAACGCCATTGACTCCTCAGATGCCTATGATTTCCTTTTAGAGGAATGCATCAAGATGCAAACCCCATCAGAAGGCCAGAAAGTTCATGCCCAGATGCTCGTTACGGGACTACTGACCCAGAGTGTTTTTCTAGCAACTAAGCTTCTCAGCATGTATGCCTACTGTGGAAGTATGGAGAATGCACGCCAAGTGTTCGACAAAATTCTCAAGCGGAATGTGTTCGCATGGAATGCTATTATCAGAGGTTATGTCAGGGAAGGGCAATGCCAGGAAGCCCTCAAGTTGTATTACCAAATGCAACAGGAAGGAATAAGCGGAGACAATTACACCTTTCCGGTCGTCCTCAAGGCGTGCTCCAAGATTGTGGCTCTGGAGCAGGGTAAAGAAATCCATAGATCAGTAGTCAGATGTGGGTTAGAGTTGCATTTCAATGTGGCTAATGCCCTTATAGCTATGTATGGGAAATGTAGGAGTATTGAGAATGCACGCCAAGTTTTTGACAAAATGTATCTGCGAGATGCAGTTACATGGAACGCCATGATTGCAGGATATTTCCAAATTGGGAATTGTGAGGAGTCTGGAAAGCTGTTTAATGAAATGCAGCTGGGAAGGTCAAAACCCGATGTGATAACTTGGAGCGCAATGATATCCGGGTATGAGCAGAATGGTCGCAGCAATGATGCACTGAGGTTTTTCTTTAAAATGCAGCTGGCTGGAGTGAAAGCCAATTCAGTCACAGTTGCCAGTGTTCTCGCCTCTTGTGCAGATTTAGCAGCTCTGCAGCAGGGTAAGGAAATCCATAACTATGTTATAAAACATGGATTTGAATCATCTACTTTTGTGGGGAATGCTCTGATTCAAATGTATGCAAAATGCGGGAAGATACAAGATGCATACCAAGTGTTTGCCAATATTTCCAAGAGGGATGTGATCTCATGGAATGCAATAATTTCGTGTTATGCATTGAACGGGTATTGTGATGAGGCGTTGGAACTGTTTGATCAACTTCAAATGACAGGAATGAAACCAAATGTAATTACATGGAGTGCGGTGATTTCAGGGTATACTCAATTCGGGCATAGTGTTGAAGCCTTGAAACTCTTCAGTCGAATGCAACTTGCAGAGGTGAAGCCTAACTCTGTTACCGTAGCAGCTATTTTACCTTCATGTGCTGACTTAGCAGCTCTGCAGCGTGGTAAGGAGCTTCATAACTACATAATCAGGAATCATTCAGAGTTAAGCATCATTGTGGGGAATGCTCTTATAGACATGTATGCTAAATGTGGAAGTTTAGAAGATGCACGCAGCGTGTTTGACAAAATGGTCCAAAGAGATGTGATTTCATGGAATGCAATTATTGCCGGGTATCGAATGCATGGGTACGGGGAAGACGCCCTGACACTCTTTTCTGAAATGCAACAAGCAGGCATTAAGCCAGACCATATCACCTTCATTGCTGTTTTATCTGCATGCAGTCATGCCGGGCTTGTGGATGAGGGCAGGAGATACTTTGATCACATGACTCAAGACCATGTTATCGTTCCATGGGTTGAGCACTATGCCTGCATGGTTGACATTCTTGGCCGTGCTGGGCACTTGGACGCAGCATACAACCTAATCAAAACGATGCCACAAAAACCTAATTCTTGTGTATGGGGGGCCTTGCTTGGTGCATGCAGAAAACATGACAATATAGAGCTAGCAGAATGTGCTGCAAAACAACTCTATGAGCTGGAGCCCAAAACCACTGGAAATTATATTCTGCTGTCAAATATTTATGCTGCATCTTGTAGGTGGGAAGATGCAGCAAAGGTAAGAACTCTGATGAAAGATAGAGGATTAAACAAGAAGCCAGGATGCACATGGATTGAGGTAAAAAACAAGGTTTATTCATTCATTGTAGGGGACACTTCACATCCACAGTTAAATGAAATCTTTATGACATTAGACAATTTGTCAGGGCAGATGAAAGCAGCAGGCTATGTGCCTGACACAAATTTTGCATTGCATGATGTGGACGAGGAGGAGAAGGAGCATATCCTCTATGGGCACAGCGAGAAGCTGGCCATTGCTTTTGGTCTTATGAATACATCCCCCGGGACGCCTATCAGGATCACCAAAAACCTGAGAGTATGTGGTGACTGCCACAGCGCAACCAAGTTTATTTCCAAAATTGTTGGGCGAAAAATCATTGTAAGAGATTGTAACCGTTTCCATCATTTCAAAGATGGCCTATGTTCTTGTGGGGATTATTGGTGAAGCTAATTGGAAGAGGCAATAGTGATGAGATTAATGGGGTAACTTTTTCCTTGAGCTTGTTGCTAGGCACTGGGTATTCCTTAATTCAGAATTGCAGTATTGGAAATAGAAAGCATAATGATATTCCAATGCAAGAGATTCAAATAGGCTAATCTGGTGACCTGCAGGGCCACAACTTATAGTGAGGAGATGGGGTTATTGCCATTGTTGCAAGGACTTGCTTCATTCTGTGAGGTTTATTGATGATTGCTGAATGAGAGAGGAAACATGACAGGCTTGCATCATATCAACTTTTGCCTTATATTTATTCTTAACACAAGATGTGCTAGTTTTGCTGCCGAAGGCAGGCTTGGAGAGGGGAGTTCATAATAATGACATTGGAATGCTAACAGTACGATTTAGTTTAGTTTGTAAGTTCAGAAGTATGAACTTCAGTACAGTTGCACATGACAAACCCGGAAGTTATATTTCAACATCAGTGGTGATGGATTAACAAACCTGCAGTAACATCATATGTATTCAGTTGAGAGCAAAGAATTCTTCATTTTCTACTTTCCCCATTCTCTAGATGCAAGTACACACACACACACCCATCAGTGGTGATGGACTAACAAACCTGCACATTCAGTTAATTGTAAATTATTCTCCCTTTTCTGTTTTATCCATTCTCTGGAGGTGAGGACTCTGTACACACACCCACACCCACACATAGGAACCCATCGGATTACAAGCAGGAAATCCAACAGAGTATGAGAACACCCAAAAGGTTATGAGGAAGAAACCCAACAGTTGGATGTGTTTTACACTTTACCTGTATGAAAATATCTACATATTTCACATATTGGAAGCTGAAATTACTGCCAATCACATGATTACAGTCTTAAGGTTCTTAAATTAGCAGCAATAGTACAGTACCACTAATTGTCAAAGTTGTAAAGCCAGAAATTATTGACAGACGGGAATGCCTTTCATTATTTCAAGCATGGATTTTGTTCTTATATGGCTTATTGATGATGCTGGTTCAAACAGGGAACACAACAAGCTTGTGAGATATCAAGCTTTTCCTTGTCGTTCATTGTCAGTTGCAAGCACTATTTTTAATTCATAACAGTTGAGAATTGATAACGCAATAATAAGGTAATACAAGCACGCTTATGATAAGTCATTGACATTGGTTTGATAAAGTTTGCATAGAGATTTATCTCTAGAAGTGCTCTGCAGAAATTTAGTCAGTCAACTTCCGATGGTACTCAACAAAAGAGGTATATTTCCTCCCAGTTCTTAAAATAAATAAAAGCTATACTTCATGAACTGATGCAAAACTTCTTTTCAGGCTTCAACAACAATGATATCAACTTTTGCCTTATGTTTTAGCGTAATATGTGCTAGTTTTACTGCCAATGGAAGGTTTGGAGAGGGGAGTTGATAATAATGACATTGGAATGCTAACAGTACGATTTAGTTTAGTTTGTAAGTTCAGAAGTATGAACCTCAGTACAGTTGCACATGACAAACCCAGAAATTATATTTCAACATCAGTGGTGATGGATTAACAAACCTGCAGTAACATTGTATCTATTCATTTGAGAGGAAATAATTCTTCATTTTCTACTTTCTCCATTCTCTAGATGCATGGACTTTGTACACACACACATCAGTGGTGATGGACTAACAAACCTGCGCATTCAGTTAATGGTAAATTATTCTCCCTTTTTTGTTTTCTCCATTCTCTGGGCGCGAGGACTCTGTACACACACCCACACCCACACACAGGAACCCATCAGATTACAAGCAGGAAATCCAAGAGAGTATGAGAACACCGAACGGCGAAAAAGTTACGAGGAAGAAACCCAACAGTTGGATGTGTTTTACAGTTTACCTGTATGAAAAGATCTACATATTTCACATATTGGAAGCTGAAATTACTGCTGATCACATGATTACAGTCTTAAGGTTCTTAAATTAGCAGCAATAGTACAATACCACTATTTGTCAAAGTTGTAGAGCCAGAAATGATTGACAGACAGGAATCCTTTTCATAATATCAAGCATGGATTTTGTTCTTATACGGCTTATTGATGATGCTGGTTCAATCAAGGAACACGACAAGCTTGTGAGATATCAAGCTTTCCCTTGTCGTTCATTGTCAGTTGCAAGCACTATTTTTAATTCACAACAGTTGAGTATTGATGACACAATAATAAGGTAATACAGTCAAGCTTATGATTAGTCATTGGCATTGGTTTGATAAAGTTTGCTTAGAGATTTATCTCTAGAAGTGATCTGCAGAAATTTAGTAAGTCAACTTCTGATGGTACTCAACAAAAAAGGTATATTTCCTCCCAGTTCTTAAAATAAATAAAAGCTGTACTTCATGAACTGATGCGAAACTTCTTTTCAGGCTTCACCAACGTATGAATCATGGGAGTAGATCAGTTTTTCGATAGTCATTGCTCAGGGATCCTTTTTCTCTCTTTTGAAAGGAGTTCTGTTAATTGTAGGTTGCTCTTTATTAATTAAACTTTGCACTAGTTACTTGGTAAGATCCGAAGAGGTAACCACTGCAATCCTATCAACCTTATTATTCTTGTTAGCACTCAGAATTGCACCCTAGGTTGTGGAGGGTAAATCCCAAGGCAACAACAGAATCACTTTAAGAAAGGGAGCTGGTTTCTTCCTTTCTAGAGAGGAATCTCTCACAACTTTTAAACAAGACCAGATATAAAATGAAAAAAAAAATCAGATTGAATTGGTGGTTGAAACAAGGCAAGCATATATTGGGCTATGGAGTCACAAATATTCATGAATTATATAACAATTTGCAGGTGAAAATTCTACAAAGGCAAGGTAGCACTCGGTTACAGTGAAATGGCGGTTTGTCTGGTGATAAAGAAGGAACAAGAACAATCCATCAACACAAAGCACCTAAATGATGAATTCTGCATCAATTTTGGAAAGAAAGATTGGTGGATCCTGAAACAATAGCCAGAGCCATAACAATATGAATTCTGAACTATTATACACTTATTTCAGATATGAAGAACACATAATGACAAGTTTAACATGATAGACATGCACAGAGGAAAGGAAATAACAGACTGTAACTACAAAATACACATGAATTTTTGCAGCAACAAGCAAGCATTCAGCTCTGCAATCTTATCAGCAATATATCTCAAAATGCATAACACAAAATTCTCACGGGTTCCAACCCCGTCTTCCTCTATTGAGGGTATATTTATAGCTTCATAGGCTCCCAAGACCAACATTGAAACATAGCCAAAATAGTTGAAGTATGGAAATGAAAATCTTAACAAAATGCTGATCTGACAGATTCACCATGATCATGAAACCAAACAGAAAAGCACGTTGGAACGCGCATGGTGGATCAGTTAGGAAGTTTTGACAGCAGGGACTCAGGCTCGCTTGTTGAGAACGACCGATCAGAGGATTTCCGCTTGACCTGCAACAATTTTTTTATCTTTCCCTGTATTTTACCTGTGAAATTGCTTCTGGACCGTAGATCTTACCTCAAGATTCATTCTAGGCCATCAATCTGGAGTCCATGGAAAACAGAAAACGGGCAGCAAGCTTTCTCGAGGTTCAATTTGATCCTTCCACCCCCTCCTTATCCTTTCCTCCTGCATCGTCGATCTTCGTCGGATTCATCCTCAGTCGTTGATCCGAGGTCTGCGGAAAACGAAAAAATGAGCTTCTTCTTGACCAAAATTCCGTGTCTTCCGCCTTTTCTTTCTGCACCGTTGATCTCCGCAGGATTCATTATCAACCGTTGATTTGATATCAAGTTTGCGGGCTTCGGAAGACGGAAATCAGAATTCTGACTTTTCATAACAAACAACTTTACCTTTTCCGCTTCTGGCCTTAGCAGGAAAGCGAAACGCGGATCTTTTAACTTTCTTCACTGAAACTTCTCTTCTGGTTCCGCCCTTTTTTTCCCGCACCGTTGATCTGTGTGAAAGCTCTCTCGACCGTAGATCTTGCGGATCGCGAAAAGTGGGACTTCAACTTTTCACGATAAAATCTAAGTTTTTCGCCTTCCGATCTTCGCCCTTTGTTCTTTTTCGAGCCGTCAATCTCTGGCGGAAGCGCTCTGAGCCGTTTTATCTGGATAGCGGAAAGTGGAAATCGGGTTTTCCACTTCTACCCTTTACTGCTTTTTGAGCCGTTGATCTGTGTGGAAGTTCTCCCTGACCATTGGATCTCAGACTACGGAAGTCGGAAATCGGGATTCTAACTTTCAAAATCAAACTTCTTGCCTTTTCCGCTTCTGCTTTGGCCTTGACGAAAATGCTTTTTTTGGCCTTCAAACTTTTGCGCTACACTTCTAGGCCATCCATTTCCTGTTATAATTCAACTAAGGGCGGATTTCTTCATTTACATGCATTTCCAAGGTGGAAAAACAAAATTTCTTAAGTATTTGGCATTTCGAGTCTAGAAATGTCCCTTCAAACATCCACAAACCCTCATCAACAATCTTTAAGGTCATATGATATGAAAATTTTCAAACCTTATTCCTCTTTTTACTGGCCAAATCCCCTGCCAATTACTTAGCCTGGAAATGGTGCTAACGACTGGCTCCAACTCGGGATGCCATCCTCCCTGCGAGGTAGCAAAAAACCCCGTAGACTAGGTGCCAAATCCATTGGGTGACTCCCAACCTTTTTCTGAAATCCTCGAACTTCTTATTTTTGCTTTTTCTGTAAGTAAACATAAAGAAAAAATAGAAACATGGCTCCCCTTCTAGATCTTAGAGCTTTCTCTTCGGGCTTCAAATCCGTTGGCTCACCACTTGTACTGTTTGCAAAGTTAAGAAATATATACAACTATGATACAAAAATTAACTCCTCCTTCAGGACAAGTAATATTTGAGAAATCGTCCATTGACTGAACCTCCTTTCAGTAGAGACCCATGTTGATGCTGTAGAATGAATGCATTCTCACCTCTGTATGCTGCAATGATATAAGGACCTACCCACATGTGATCAAACTTCCCATGTTTATCTTTCCTAGGAGCATCCCATTTCAAAACCAAGTCATTAATCTGTAATTTTTCTTCCTTTACCTTCCTATCAAAAGTGTTCTTCATATTTTCTTGATGTATTTGCACTTTACCATAGGCTTTGTTCCTCAACTCATTTAATTCTATGATCTAATTGATTCTTCTTTGCACATGATTTGGTTCATCCTGCTGTGCCTGCAATAATTTCATGACCGACACTCCCAAAGATGCTGGAAAAATCACCTCAGCTCTATATCCTAATTGGAAAGGGGACGTCCCAATTGCTCTTTTGTGCTGATTCTGTCAGCTCACTAAGCATATTTCAGCTTTGTATGCCAAGCTCTTTTGTTATCCTCCAACAATTTCTTAATGATTCTCACTAGGCTTTTGTTTGAAGATTCAACCAGTCCATTACCCTGTGGGTAGTATGCAGTAGAATGATTGAGACTGATATGATGCTTGTGACAAAAACTTATCATTTTCTTATATTTAAAAGTAGGTGCATTGTCTGTCACAATCCTTTTGGGACAACCAAATCTAGCCAGGATATTCTCTTCTAGAAAATCCATAATTACCGCCTGTGGCCCTTCTTGTAGATATTGCTTCAATCCACTTAGTGAAGTAGTCAGTTGCGGTTAAGATCCATCTATACTGTCCTGAAGAATTTGGATTTATTTCCCCAATAAAATTCAGTCCCCACTGCTGAAAATGTGCTTCTACTGATATTGGGTTGAGAGGGAGTGGAACCAATTTCCTCTTACCATCAAAGATCTGGCATTGGTGACATGTAGTAGTCTCCTTGTAAGCATCTGAAAACATTGAAGGCCAGTAGAAACCAGCTCTCAAAATCTTGTTTGCTGTCACCTTCCATGAATGATGCTCACCACAGTCTCCCTTGTGAAATTCCTTCATAGTCTGCTAAGCTTCGTTCTCCAAGAGGCAGTTGAGTAAAATACCACCATGATCTTTCCAATAAAGGCACTGATTCAGAATACAAAACTTGACATATTTAAACTTTACTAACCTTGCTCTTGTTTTGCTTAATCCTGCAGGGGCCTGTAAATTTTGCAACACATACACAATGTCAGAATACCATGGAGATACAGAGAAATCAGGCATTACCTGCACCCATGTATCAAGCTGATTTGAATGAATGGTCAGGAAATTTAGCTGCAAGGATTCACAGTTGGAATTTGTCATCATCTTTGCAAGTCATTTCCCTTTAATCAACTTGGTGGGCTTAATTTCAATGTCATACTCTAATAACACAACAATCCAATTTGCTCTTTTTCCCTCTGGATCTGGCTGTGTGAGGATGCTCTTCACCACATTACTAGGCACATAAGCAATGATGTGTGAATGAAGGACATCAACTCTAAAATCTTCCAAAGATTTAATCATAGCATATGCCTGTTTTTCCATAATGTCATATTTCAATTCTCCATCTCTTAACACTTTACTAAAGAAGGCTATAGGTTGTTCAACATTTTGACTGTTTTTTTGTAACATTACTCCAACAATACTGTGATCAGAAGCATAAGAAAAGATCAAAAAATCTTTGCTAAAATCTGGACATACTAGAACTGGTGCTTCTATGATAACCTGTTTAATACCTTTGAAATATCTCCTTGCCTCTATTGTCCACTTTATCTCATGGTCCTTCTTCAGCGTATTAGTGATATTCATTAAAATCTCTGCAAAACTGGGAATAAACCTTCTCAAAAAATTTCACTGTCAAATGAGTGATTGCACTTTTTTTTTTACTTCTTGGTTCCTCTACCTTCAGAATTGCACTGATTCTCTCTGGCTCAACCTTTATACCATCCTTTGAAATACTGTGCCCTAGCAATTTTCCTTCCTCGAATGCAAAATTTGACTTTCTGGGGTTTAATGATATTCCATAACTTTTTACATTTCAGAAAAACTTTCTCCAAATGTTTAATATGCTCCTTGTCAGATCTTGAGTACACAATGATATCATCCATGTAGACAACCACAAATTTATCCTTTTCCCTTGCAAAAGCAATGTCCACGGCACACTGGAAAGTGGCCCCTGCATTCATTAAACCAAAATGCATTTTGGCATACATAAATGTACCCCATGGTGTAGTAAAGACAATCTTTTCTTGATCCTCAGGAAACACTTTGATTTGATTGTATCATTAGAAACCATCCATAGTTGAAATCCTTTAAGATCCCACCACTTTTTGCAAAATATGTTCTAGCTTTGGCAAAGGGTAATTATCCTTCAAAGAGACTTTGTTAAGGTATCTGAAATCTATGCAAATCCTGATTTCACCATTCTTTTTCCTAATAGGCACCAAATTTGCAACCCATTTGGAAAATCTCAGGGTCACAATAATTTTGGCATTGAATAATTTCTTAATTTCTTTCTCAATAACAGGAAACATTGGATTAACCCTTCTCAATTTCTGTCTGAAAGGTTTATCACTAGGTTTTATTGGGATTGTATGCTGTATGATAGAAGTATCATACTCTTTAAGGTCTTCATAACTGCAAACAAAGACATAAGTGTATATTTTAATCAAATTGACAGTCTTTCTTTTTTTTGACAGACAAGTTTTTTCACAGTTTTATGATCCTTGGATTTTCTTCAGTTCCTATATTTTTCTCTTCAACAACATCATTAACATGTTTCATTTTTGGACCCCTGGCAACATCATTCTGATAAAAAAAAATTTCTAAAGGGATTAGGCCTCTGGGGATATGATTACTCTTCAAATGAATTATATCCTTCCCCCCCAGTGAGTTTTTGAACTTTCTATTTTCAGCAATTTCTTCTTCACTCTCTTCAGCTTCTTGGAAGTTTTCACAATTCTCATTTTCATTATCTATCTTAGTATTTACAAACTCTCCAGACAATTCTAAAAATATTTTTATTTGTATATCATCTTCAAATACTTGCCAGTGTTTGGAATTATTTGACCAGCAGTGGGAGTTTTAAATTTACCAGCAGCAACAACCAAAGACTCAAGTATTGTGTTTTCATATTTGAGAATCACTCTGATTTTATTCTCTATAAAATAGTTACCAAACATATTCCATACCTCATTTCTATAAGCCCTCATTCTGGGATGTTTGGTTTGATAATTGTCATTCACCTGGTTTATTACAATCTTTGCATCTTCCATGACTTGTACCCTCTTTGCTCTCATATCCTTCAAAGCATTCAATTCTAGTAACAAAGCTTCATACTCTGCCACATTATTGATACATTCAAAAGTTAACTTATATGACAGAGCCTTAAAATTCATAATAGGAGAGATAATATATACACCAGCACCAGCACCCACTTTTGTCATAGATCCATTAAAATACATGGTCCAGAGACCCTCTTCTTTCTGTTTATTTTCCAAAGCCTTTTGTCTCTTTGTAGGCTCTTCCTCTTCCTTAACTTCAATGGGTACAGGAATTTCAGGATCACAGGGAAAAACAACATTAAAGAAAATGGATGATCCCAAGTCAGTAACAACATCATAGATAGCATAATTATCTGGTTTGTCTTGGCTGGTAACTACATAAGGTGATATTTTCTCACTGTATAACCTTTTATTCCCACCGACCATAGGAATGGTAGCATAAGACATATCCATTTGCAATTTTCCTTTCAATTTAGAAGTCCAAGACCTTGACAACAATCAACAAATTTAGGAGGAATGTCTGCTACAACCACATCCATTACCACAATCTTAGATAACATTTTTGTCAAAGTTACCACCATATCCTTAATTAATCCAAGACACTTCACCTTCCTAGAATCAAAGGAATACAATTCTTCATATGGTCTAGTAACTTCCAGCCCCAAACTTTCTACCTCTCCCTTGGGCATTAAATTATGAGAGGCACCATAATCTATTATAGCATTGTGCACACTCATATCATGTACATTTAAACTTAGGTAAAAAGAAGGAGCTTTCTCATCATCCACATTTTCAATTTTTGACCCAAAGACAATGGTAGGAGGATCATCAACCACCTCTAAGATATCTAGTTGAAACTCTCACTGACTCCTGACCATGTCTGTTATTTTGTCTATGTATTCCATGTTTCTTAACAATTCATTGCAAGGAATGGAAACTTTCAATTTTGAGAGCTCTGTCTACAAGTTAAAAGTGGAAACAACTTTCTCTACATCCACCAGTGATGGTTGTTTAACTTCTTTTGTTTTCTCTATTTTATTTTCTGATTCTTTATATACAATGGGTTCTTTTTGTTTTTCACTTCTCTTTTCTGTATTTTGTTGACTACAAGAAGGTTGATTTAGATTGAACCTTCCTTTATTTACAGTAACATCTCTAATGCTCAATTTGATATTTCTCTGGACATCATCTATGGCATGCAAATACCCTCTTTGGTACTGCTCCGACTCTTGCTCAAGATCATTATTGGCATTCTCTTGGGAAAACATACTATGTACTTCTTCTGTGAGGTATATTTCAGAATCCAAGTCACCAAAATGGTGAATATGATACTCAATAGATTTAGCCTCATCTTCATCTGCAACATAGTTCTCAGAAAAATGTGGCCTTATTTGTTGATCATCTGGATTTCTAGGATTCCTCATATATCTCTGTGTAATTTGGGGAGGTGGGGGAGGATTGGGCCTTCTGAAGTTTGGGTTTCTGATTTGAGGTTCATTATGTTCTCTCTTCACTGGTCTATTATCCACAGTCAGCCTATCCATCAGCTTCTCCATTGTTTTCATCATTATTTCAAATTTTACATCATTTGAAGAAGCAACAACAGAAGCAGAAGGCACATTTTCTTCTCTAGCTTTCCTTGTTTCTACTCTCTACTTTATTTATCCACTTGCCATCATATTGGCTTCCACTTCTAAAGCATATTGAAACATAGCATGAAGACTTGATGCTTTTCTCTCTCAATAATAATGCAAAGTAACTGTAAAAAACATTAGCATAATGGAGTTTTGCAGAGCCTACCAGGGGTTTAATATCAGCAGGAATAGAGTTATACACCCTCATAAATCGACTAGAAAACTCATGCACAGATTCAAAACCCCCTTTCTTAAGATTATTATATTGAGAAAGCACCTGCAAAGGACTTGTCTTATCACCCCATCTTTCTAAGAATAAAGTTTGGAAAGCTTCAAATGTGGCAATGGACCTAGCAGGTAGATCTCTAAACCATTTCTTGGCCTCTCCTGACAAACTTAGTACAAACAACCTCATCTTAATGTCATCTTCATCAACTAGCTCCAAGTCTTGGCACAATCATCAAATCTGTCAACATGCTGTCTTGCTGTGAAATTTCCATCCCCATCATAGAAGGGAATTTTCTGGGCATAATTTTAAGGAAGGGCATGTAATACAACAGGTAAGGTCAATGGAACAAACCTAGCAGCCATTTTTCTACGTGGATTTGGAACAAGAGGAGGAGCTTGAAAGGCTGGAGGGGTTTGAACAGTTGGTGGGATATAAGGCTGCAAGTTTTGAACAACAGGGTTTATTTCTTCAGTTTTCACAGAGTTTTGAAGATTGTGCCAAAGAGAATCAAGCAGATATGATTCTAACCAACTGGTATTAATTCCATTTTCCTTCAAATCAGATTCAGATTTTGATTTCAACAAGGATATTTTAAAATTTGTTTCCCACCCAAAATACTTAATGCTATGAAATTCTTGAGAAAATGAAGCACCAAACTGAAAAATATCTATTTGTTCTTTTCCCTTATTTCTAAGCAATCTTTTTGGATTTCCCACACTCAGTAATGTTTCAGTGTTAGGGTTACCTCGTGTATGTGACCTCCTGGAGCTAGGATGCCTTCTGAAATCTTTCTCAAAATCAATGTGGAGTCGCCAGAGCAAATATAGAACCTATTTCAAATGCAAAAGTCTTTGTTTGCCCACATAAACTCTTTCTTCTTAGAATGTTTGTCATCTCCTAGGGCTGATTTGCACTTTCGTTCCCTGACAACGACGCCAATTTGTTAGCACTCAGAATTGCACCCTAGGTTGTGGAGGGTAAATCCCAAGGTAACAGTAGAACTACTTTAAGAAAGGGAGTTGGCTTCTTCCTTTCTAGAGAGGGATCTCTCACAACTTTTAAACAAGGACAAATATAAAATGAAAACAAAATTTAGATTGAATTGGTGGTTGAAACAAGGCAAGGATATATTTGTCTATGGAGTCTCAAATATTCATGAATTACAGAACAATTTGTAGGTGAAAATTCTACAAAGACAAGGTAGCACTCGGTTACAGTCAAATAGCAGTTTGTCTGGTGATACAGAAGGAACAAGAACAATCCATCAACACAGAGCACCTAAATGATGAATTCTGCATCAATTTTGGAAAGAAATATTGGTGGAAACCTGAAACAATAGCCAGAGCATAACAATATGAATTTTGAACTATTATACACTTATTTCAGATATGAAGAACACATAATAGCAAGTTTAACAGAAAGACATGCACAGAGGAAAGGAAATAACAGACTGTAACTACAAAATACACAGGAATCTTTGCAGCAACAAGTAAGCATTCGACTCTGCAATTTTATTAGCGATATATCTCAAAATTCATAGCACAAAATTCTCACGGGTTCCAACCTTGTTTTCTTGTATTGAGGGTATATTTATAGCTTCATAGGCTACCGAGACCAACGTCGAAACAAAGCCAAAAACAATTGCAGTATGGAAATGAAAATATTAACAAAATGCTGATCTGACAGATTCGCCATGATCATGAAACCAAACTGAAAAGCACGATGGAACGCGCATGGTGGATCAGTTGGGGAGTTTTGACAGCAGGGACTCAGGACGCTTGCTGAAAACGACCGATCAGAGGATTTTCGCCTGACCTGCAACAATGTTTTATCCTTCCCTGTATTTTACCTGCAAAATTGCTTCTGGACCGTAGATCTTACCTCAAGATTCATTCTGGTCCGTCGATATGGAGTCTGCAGAAAACAGAAAATGGGCTGCAAGATTTCTCGGGGTTCAATTTGATCTTTCCGCCCCCGCCTTATCCTTTCCACCCTTTATCCTTCCGCACCATCGATCTTCGCCGGATTCATCCTCAGCTGTTGATCTAAGGTCTGTGGAAAATATAAAACGAGCTTCTTCTTGACCAAAATCTTGTGTCTTCCACCTTTCTGAGTTTTCCTTTCCACCTTTTCTTTCCGCACCGTTGATCTCCACATGAATCATTCTCAATCGTTGATCTGAGATCAAGTTTGCGCACTTCGGAAGACGGAAATCAAAATTCTGAATTTTCATAACAAACAACTTTACCTTTTCCGCTTCCACCCTTAGCGAGAAAGCGGAACGCGGATCTTCCAGCTTTATTCACCGAAACTTCTCCTCTTCCGCTTCCACCTTTCCACTTCTGCCCTTTTCTTTTTTCACTGTAGATCTGTGTGGAAGCTCTCTCGATCGTAGATCTTGCTCTTCGCGGAAAGTGGGACTTCAACTTTTCACGATAAAATCTTTAATTTTTCCGCCTTCCGATCTCCGCCCTTTGTTCTTTTCCGAGCCGTCGATCTCTGGCGGAAGCGCCCTGATCCGTCGGATCTGGATCGCGGAAAGCGGAAATCTGGTTTTCCAAGTTTTGCAACCCGAAACTTTACCCTTTCCACTTCCGCCGTTTGCTGCTTTTCGATCCGTTAATCTATGCGGAAGTTCTCCTTGACTGTCGGATCTAGGACTATGGAAGTTGGGAATCGAGATTCTAACTTTCAAAATCAAACTTCTTGGCTTTTCCGCTTCTGCTTTGGCCTTGGTGAAAATGATTTTTTTGGCCTTCAATCTTTTGTGCTGCGCATCTAGGCCGTCCATTTCATGTTATCATTCAACTAAGGGTGGATTTCTTCATTTACATGCATTTCGAAGGTCAAAAAACAAAATTTCTTAAGTATTTGGCATTTCGAGTCTAGAAATGTCATTTCAAACATCTGCAGACCCTCATCAACAATCTTTAATGTCATATGATATGAAAATTTTCAAACCTTATTCCTCTTTTTACTGGCCAAATCACCTACCAATTACTTAGCCCATAAATTGTGCTAACAACTCTCTTCAAGATTGTTGCTGCTATTTACAATTGTATTTTATTCATCTTGTAAGAAAAATACATTTACAATCAAAATATTTTTTGTCGTTGGGAGAAATTGTGTATTATTCATCTCTGTTGGCAAACCATGTAGAAGGCATATGAGTAAGAATTAAACTTGGTTGTTTTACGACTGATTTTTGGGCACATATGAACATTGGCACATAGCATTGAAATTTTTAAAATTTTTGTATTGACATGTTACATCTCAATTTTGTTAAATGGGAACTTACTATACAAATGCTCCATTAGGTGTGGGATAAAAGCCCAATTTTTTATTTCCACGGAAAAAACATATTTCTATTCAATCAAAATGAAAAATACAATCACCAAGTGCTTAAAGAACAGTTCAAAAGAACTCTACAAATGAGTAACAGTTAAGAAGAACTATCAATATCATGAACCACACATTTGTAATAGACATCAAAATCTTAGGTACCCCCACAATGTTAGTACTACCAAACTAAATAGACTTGACTTATATCTAAGTCTAGCTACAGATCATAAATGGCTTATTATAAACCGTTAAAACATAATATCAGAGTTCATTGAGAAAGGACTGCCTACAAGCAATAGAATTCCATCTTGGAATTCAGTTAAAATAAAGTGCTTCTCTTGTAGTATGAGGCCCTGAGAAAGTTTATCAGCAACCATATTATTTTCTCTAAATATATGTGCAAAATTGATATTTTCGAATAATATGGCAATCTACTTCATCTAATTAGCAATATCAAGAAGACCAATGTTTTGAACCCGTAGTTGATCATTCATCCAATTAATAACAAGGAGGGAGTCTCTAAAGACCTACAGTGAACTCAATCCCTTGTCCAAATCCAATTTTAGTAAGTAATGCAGAGCCACAAATTCACCCTAATTATTTGTCCTCCTTCGCAAATTACCTTTGAAGTGAAAATAGAAAGAGTAATTTATATAAAGGGTCAATCTGAAGCCACAAAGCATAGCCTTGCCTTGGGAAGGCCCATTGAAAAATCCATAGGGAGTAGTATTATCCACTTTGAAATATTCAAGAGCCCTTGGATCCTTGTGCTTGGGCACATTCTTGTAAAAAGTAAGTAAACCCATCACCTGTGCCGTGAATTGAAAAGTAGATAGAAATATTTCTTCAAACAAATAAGAATTCCTAGCAAGATAAACATTCCATAAAACCAATATGGGACAACTCTAATAATACTCAGTTCGTATCTAGTGAACCAAATATGAAAACAAACAACAACATTTAATCTTCTCAATGATCCAATAAATCCAAGCGATACTTTGACCTCTTTCCAAACTTGAACAGAAAAAGAACACTGTAGAAAGAGATGATTGCTTGATTCTTCCTTAGCCTTACATAGTATGTAGATACCAGACCCTATCATACCTCTCCTCTCTAAATGATCCCAAGTCAAGACCCTATCTAAACATAAACAACTTAGTTTTTGGAGGAGAGTGTACTTTCTGCCACCAAAGATTGTCATCACCTTCTTGGGTAAAAAGAGCATATTATCTGAGTCTTGCAGAGTAGCTCCACCAACATTATTATGACCCCAAATAAATTCATTGAGATCCACACTCAGGAAAATATGAGATCTATGAAATTCATATATAAATGAATCCCATTACATGGCAAAATCATCGACAAGACCCAAATATTTAGACCTCTACCAACGTTGTTTCCACATAGAATTCTTAGCATGCTTATTAATTAAGCTGAGCGTAGCTTTTCCTATCACTTACAAATGTTGAAAAGGGCCTTTGGTAAGAAAATATCTTTATCACATCCCATAATTGCATCAACACCAATATGAACCTGGGACCCATTTCCGACTTTCCAAGTTAAATATAGACCAGTAACTAGGAAAACAATGTAATACTCCCATTTTGACCCTTAGAATGCATTGGATTTATATGTAAATATTGTGTATATGCGATGTATGATTCCTAGCGTGGAGCTCAAGGCCAAGTCCCCACTAGTGAATGCTCAGGTTTTAAAGAAAAGTATTTTATATTTTACTAGCCATGTGCTAGTAAGCCATGGGGAAATTGTGTAAGCATGTAAATATTTAATGTAATAAAATTCCAAGAGATGGATATGGAAGCAACTAAAATGAGGGGGCAATGTGTATCCACTAGGGAGAGATGAGGGCATTGTGGGATTGAATCTTTTGTTGCCAAATATCATCTTGAGAACCCATCTTGACTTGCTATGCTGGCATTTATTTTTGTTGTAAGATGGTAGCTGAGAAATCAGCTCATGAGTTAATGGAGCATGGACCAAACTCAAAAATTCCTATGATTGAGTATGGGCATGGTTTACTTGACCCATAAGTAATTTTTCTTCATAGGAATTCATTTTCCATCATGCACATTCCATTATGGAAGAACCAGACATCAATTTTCCGTTGAATTTTAGCATTAGCATGAATACTTTAAAAATTTGCAAACTAACTTGAACAAATGAAAAGTCTGAGTGAACAACATCAATCACATCACCACATCGAACACAAGTTTTTTCACTGGGAAACCTTTAAAGGAAAAAACCCCCAAAAGCATTAGTAATTCATCTCGTAAATGAGATGACTGAGTTTTTCCAAAATTTACAAACTCTAACTGAGTTTGTCCCACAAACCAAAAAGTACACATAAGATAGTTTTACACAGAAAAATGCCAGTTTAGGTTTTTTCACAAATTAAGGCTTTCTGCCTTAATTTTCTCTCTCCTTCCCATAGAGATTAGACTACCCAAAAATCTTCCTTGACTGCTTTAGGTCTATTTTTCTCTCTCCTGTCTGAAATGTCCAGGAGCTGCCCGAATCTGAGAGGAGGCTAGCTGAAACTGAACAAGCTTGCTCGAAGTCTGATAAGCTTGCCCAAAACTTGATAAGGCCTACCCGAAATTTCTTCTGGCCCTGCTCGAATCTTTTCTGCCCTTGCTTGGATGTCTTCTGCCTCATCCCGTATCTGCTGTTCTGCCTAGATGGAATATCTACCTACCCAAAGGGCTTATCAACTTGCTCGAGTTCTGTTTGGGCAGCCCGAACCTAGGGCTGAGCCCTTTGCTGCTGCCAGTGGAGGTTAACATACCTCTGTCTGCTGGCCGAGGTATATCTAGGCCTGCCCAGAGCCCTTAAGGGCTAGCTTGGGTGCCCAGAGACCCCAAGAAGGCTTCCCAGAGCCCTGCTAGGGTTTCATGTGGGTGTCCATGAGCAGTGAGGTGCAACCCAAGCACTGCTAGGGCCTACCCGAATGTCTGATGAAGAGCCTGAGCCTTGCCCAAGAGAGAGATAGGGCTTCCATGGGAGAAAAGAATACTGACAAGAGAAACAACTTCCTGGCCGAGGTAAAATTGTAGCTGCCGGTGTATGTGGTTGAGTGAGCTGTGAGAAGAAGAGAAGATATGGTAAAACCCTAGGTGTTGCAAGATTGATAAGAAAACCTAGCTTAGGGGTTTTCCTCAAATGGATGATGATTCCCTAGCTAGACTCATCCATGCTAGGGCATAATAATAAAACCTTCTTTCTTTAAAAACCTGTAAGATCTTTTGATGGAGCAGCTGTACCTGTGAGAGAAAGTGTGTAATAATGAAATGGATTGATTTTTTTTATACCCTTTGAGTCACCTGTAAGTGGACCAAAATTAGAAGAACAAAATATTATCATTTTATTATTTTCTAATTTTTATTTTTTCCTTTAGCCTTCCTGTGGTCCAAAGGTCCTTATGTATTTTTGACTTTTACCTGTGGTGCAAAAGTCTTTATGTATTTTTGAATTTTGATTTAGCCTCCTTTAAGTGCCCCTGTGGTCAATACAAGTGGTCAAGGTGGTATTTCATCACCACTCAAAGTACATCATCATAAACAGAGAGAATTACTAATGCTTTTAGCTCACACTCAGTGTGACACCAAGATCGAGTACTAAGGTGTCTTAACCAAGGGTAGCTAAGCCTTGGAGAAGATCACAAATCCCACTGATCAAGGGTCAGAGTGTCACGCATGCCTAGACCCAGTTTAGGGTTTATAGTGCCTTCCTGGTAACAGACCAGGTGCCTCAACCATAGGATGTATAATTTGACACTAGGTCAAATACTTGGTAACATACCAAGCGCCTCCATTCTCCAAGAAAATGACCCTCAGCCTCGGGCCGAGTCTTGGTAACTAACCAGGTAACTCCATTCAAAAGAATGGCTACTAAGAACTAAGTCGAGTCTACGAGTACTAGACTGGTCCACATAGTGGTCCCGAACTAGATGTATACCATTTAACATAATGGTCACTTAACTTAAGGTTGAGTCCCCCCAGTGCTGGTCTGGGTCCATATCGTGGTCCTTGACCAGATACCATCATTCAACAAAATGAGCACTCACCTCTAGGTTGAGTCCCCCTAGTGTTGGACTGGTTCCACATCCTGGTCCCGAACCAGATGTCACCATTCAACAGAATGGTCACTCAACTCAAGGTTGAGTCCCCTCCAGTGCTGGACTGGGTCCACACCCTGGTTCTGGACCAGGTGTCTCCATTGTCCTAAGAGAATGGCTCTCGATGTTGCTAAGAAAAATGAACACTCCCTATCAGCGAGAGAGGCATTCTCTGCCATGCCAAGATTTTCACGAAAGTATACAAACTTTGATGCTGTCAGAGTCTTGGTTAAGATATGTGTGATCTGTTCATCTGTATGAATGTACCGCAACTTTAGAGCACCTCTCTGCTCTAGGTCTCCGATGAAATGAAACCTCATTTCAATCACTGGGTTCATTGAAAGGTCTATGCAACTCTGATTATCACCATGGATGATCGTTGAGTCAATCTTTCCCTTGAACATATCAGATATAAGTTTTTTGAGCCAAATTGATTCCTTGTAGGCATCACTTGCAGCAATAAACTCTTCCTCAGCTGTATTCTGAGCTATGGAATCCTGCTTCCTACTGGACCAAGAGATCATTACAGAACTTATATTGAAGCAGTAACCAGAGGTACTTTTCCGGTTTACTGCATTGCCAGCCCAATCTGAATCAAAATATCCAGATAACAATACTCCGCTGTTGGAAGTATACTTGAGCCCATGAGTGTTGGACATGAACTGAATCAGAGCAATCACTGTGCAATAGATGTATGGTCTCGTATGAACGCGATACATCAAGGATCCAATAAGTTGTTTGTACAGAGTGGAGTCCCCACTCCGTGAACTAGTAGCTGAGTCACCCAACTTTGTCAAGTTGGCAGTCATGGGTATGCCCATATACTTGCAGTCCTGCATCCCAAATATCTGCAAGATGTCCACTGCATACTTCCCTTGTGTTAGGAAGATCTCACCTGGATTTTTCCATATCTCTAAGCCAAGGAAATAATGTATCAACCCGAGACCCTTCATCTCGAATTCAGAGGTAAGATCCCTCTTACACTATTCTATCAAATGTTCACCACCTGTAAGAAACAAGTCATCTATATAAATAACAAGTATATGCACAACCTTAAAGTACAAGTTAGAATTAGTTGTACTTTTTGAAAACCCCAAGCTATGGAGAAATCCATCCATCCTCGCATACCAGATTCTCGGAGCCTGTCTCAGTCCATACACGACTTTCTTCACAAAGCCTTCAGGTTGTTCAATATAGGCTTCCTCCTCAATCTTGCCAATGAGGAAGGCTGTCTTTACATCCATCTGATGTAACTTCCATCCAAATAATGCAGCAAGAGAAATGATGGCACTAATAGTAGTGTGCCTGGCAGCAGAAGAAAAATTCACAACATAGTCAATGTCTTCTGTATGAGTTAGGCCACGAGCTATGAATATGGATTTATACTTCTCCATACTGCCATCAACAACATGCTTGATTTTATAAAGCCATCTGGATGTCACTACTGACTTTCAACAATCAAATCAACTAATGGAAAAGATCACAAAGACAAAGAACTCCACAACTATTGCAAGAACAACACACATTATGTAGGAACATTTTAATCACCTTCCATTCAAGGAAATCAAGTAGCTTGTTCTTCAAGTAATCTCCAAACTAGGACATACTAGGTAATAAGCCATATCATCTAAAAGTAATCCTTAATCAAGGTACAAACAAGGAAAACATAGAACTATCATGAGAACCACATTTGTAATCATAGGATCATTGTTTCTTTTTGAAGGTGGAGTAGAGTTATTGCATATAACTTGTATTAGTATCCACGGAATTTTGAGTAAATATCATTAGTGAAGATAACAGAGCAATGATGGTGCTTACGCAACCCAATATAGTGGTCGAAAATTTGATAGGTGGAGGATTGAACACGTGGTAAAGGATTATTCAAGTTTTTTATGTTTTTGGATGGTGGGTAATAACATAGCTAGAGCACATGAATCTCACTGCAATGAAAATATAGAAGTTATGGATAACAAGATCACAACTTTCATTGGATTAAGCTTCTCTAATATGCAAATCTACATTTATATGAAGAATGATGCCCAAAGGAAATATGGTACATCCTAGAGAATTAATTCTACTCAGAAGTCCTCAAATATGCTTAAGCCTTCAAAAAATATAAATCTTGCTTAAAGGCGCTAAAGGAAGAGTGTGGGATAGGTTGTATTAGCTATCCAAAGTTTTTGATAGGTTTTCTTACAAGAATGAGGGCTAAAGTTGAGTCAAATTATGCTATGACCATACTATTCAAGAGCATGTGGCACATCTATGGCAATTTAGACTTTACTCTCTAAGACTAATTCTCTTTGAAATTAGACACAATGATAACAACCCTCCTTGAAGAGGAAAGGGGAATGGAGGATAATGATGACTTCCAAGTAGAAACACGCAAAAGAACTATTTGTAGGCAAGAATAAATATAGGTGAAACAAAGTCAACAATAGTTCAGTTTGTAGATCATGTTATGATACAAAATGAAGGAATTCGATATGTTTTCACTATGTGAAGTAGATCCATAATGCATGTGTTGTGTCTTTGCGGAAGAAGAGTCGTGAATATATTGTTAAGGAAAACATTGCTAGTGACCTTAACAACAACATGTTATTTTAAGCAACCATGAAAGGATGTAATTCACAGTGGGTAAATAAAAAGGTTGCCTAAAAAACAAGTCTTTAATTTTGATTATGCCTCCATCTCAATATGAAGTACAATACACATATAAGTGTTGGTTGAAGAAGGCTTCACCTAGTTGAATCAATGCTTTTGAGCAAGCTATACCTTTTTGTTTTTCATGTCAAAATAGACATAGATTCTACTTTACAATAAGCGTGCAATGGCAGTCTATATGTATCCATAAAAAATATTGTGAAGGCTATATTGTAAAAAAACATCATAGATAAAGGGGAGATATCCATAAAAAAATCTAAGAATTAGGTCATGCCAATCTAAACCCATTGTTAATACTAGCAGAAAGGCATCGACAAATGAAGCACTACAGAGTATCATTTAATTTAGGGATATGTTATCTATACCAACACATAGCCTATGAAGTATTTATAAATTTGTGGTATATTGTATAGTAGTTCGGTAGCTAAAATAATGGTTCAATCTAACCAACTATCCCTTATTAAGGTCTTGTGTTGTTGTTCAAGGACTAGTTCACAAAGATTGATCTTGAGATGATTCAAATAGAGATTATGCACCTTATGTTCATTCTTTGACTGTGGTTAATGCCATAAGTACCATACATGCGCTGGAAAACCTCCTAGTGACATTGAGTTCGAATATTGAAGGTCCAAGTGGCAACTATGGTGTGCGAAAAATCCAAATGGTGCAGATATCCCACCTACAAGCTACAGATCCGTTTCTGTGTGGTGCTTGAAGGCCTCGTTCATCTCCAGGGAGTCCAAAAATATTTGATTAGTGCTTAAGGCTCTTTTCTTCCTCCTTTTCCCATGGAAAATTCTCCAACACCTATTCTTATTGTGAAAAACATATAAATGGTGCCCATACTATAGGTCAAGCTTCAACAAGTATCATCATTGCAAAAACCTAAAGTCTAATAAAGTCACCACCTAGGAATACATTGAGGTTATAATGCCACAGAACCATGTTACAACCCTCTTGGTACATAACAACATAAACAATGGAGGTTGACCATTAAACCATTGAGTTCAATTTTTAAGTTAATTATAATCATGTGAGCAAAATACAATATTGTAGAAAGGTTTTCTCAGAAGCCCTTAGAACCTACCTAGATTAGGTTTTGATGGCAGTAGCGAAAATGTACACAATACCAAAAGCTACCCAGGAACGTGCATGAGGTGGAAGATCAAGAAGACTCATGATAAATTAAAAGAAGAAGCCAAGAAACTAGTTAGAAATTATTAAAACAACAACTAAGCAACTACTTCATCTATTTAGCATATTGTGAACAAATATGTTAATTTTCTGTGCAATACTTGATTGTGGGCGATGATAAAATAAATTACAATGTCAAAAGTTACAGGGACTAATGACATTTGAGTCAACGATGTAATATATCCATGAATAACACTTTCCCTATACTACAAACAACATTATCCAACCCATTTAGACTACTACGACACAATGAGACTATTTCCTCAACTTAAGTAAGAGATATTTGAATGCTCTACTTGACTATTGGTGATGACAATAGGAGATATAAAACCAAGGAGGACATGTAAAAATATCATCATGTGCTGTAAAATTTAAATCTAAAACTAAACAAACTAGAGAAGTACGAAGAAAATTACGAGATATAAGAACAACACATTTCTTGTACTCGATTCCATTGCACTAGTTCATAAGAGAACTAATCTATGAGTCAAGAAGAGGGAAGTATTATTGTTGACTTCAAGATGAAATTTAATGAACCTAATGAAAACCTTAAGGTTTTGGACAACATTCTTGATGTTGTATTTGATGTTGAAAAGCATGAAGATGGAGTAGATTTTGTAGAACATTTAAAAATTCATAAGTAATCCATGAAGGAAGAAACCATAGACATGGTTGAGTAGACAAAAGAGGCCAAAATTGAAGTTGACAGAAGGTACGGTGAAGAAGAATTCATTTATGAAGATGAAATGGTCACCAGAT
This sequence comes from Pseudotsuga menziesii, assembly GCA_001517045.1. Taxonomy (NCBI): domain Eukaryota; kingdom Viridiplantae; phylum Streptophyta; class Pinopsida; order Pinales; family Pinaceae; genus Pseudotsuga; species Pseudotsuga menziesii. The sequence goes on from LPNX010494705.1 coordinate 503,387, forward strand.
CTACGAAAGTATGAAACTAATTAACAAGTTAATGAATGCAAAAGACATTCGACTCATGTTCGCAAGAAATACAGATGATGAGGTTATTTTTGCATCAATAGAAGATTGAAGAATCTTTATAAGATCCCAAGCTATCAAGAATTAAGGATAAATCAATGCCAATACATCTATTTACTAAATTTGGAAGTTATGAAGGCACAACGACATTGACACCTTGTGGATCTAGTTAAGTATAAAATTGATCTGGGTTTATACGAGAACATAATGGAAGAGCATATATATTCACATAAAAAAATATATGGCAATAAAAATAGTGATACAGTAAACTCAAATTTTATTGAATGAATGAAAGAGAGCATAATGTAAAACAAAAGCAACTAGAATGGTGGTAGTTGTATATCTGAGAAGAGATGTGGTGGCTATGCTCACTCATGGAAAGATGAATACAAAAGGAGGCCGAAGGGCATTTTATCATAAATACTCAGAGATGTAGAAACCATAAACCTAACACTAGGATACGAACTGTCATAACTTTTGTGGCCCCAAGGTGGTTAGTTGAACAATCAACTTCCCGAGGTCGTAACATTTGCAAGCAATCTCTGTTTTGGGTGCTCGATATACCGTTGGAAAGGTCTATTCGAGCTTTACATCCTTCAAATAGAAACAAATGCATGCCATTAGAAACCCCCCAACCCGCCCACCCTCTCCCCACCCCCGAATTTCCAAAAAACGTTGTTTAGGGCCTCAAAACGACCCCAAAAGTTAGAGACCTAGAAAACCGTAGAAAATTACAAGAAAATTGCCAAAATGGAAAACTGTTTTGAGCCAGTGAAATAGGTGGGTGGACACCTATATCCATTTGGATAAAAAATGTAAAAAATAAATAGGTTTAAAGTATCACACTTATATATA
>LPNX010494705.1:512809-557944 GCA_001517045.1 Pseudotsuga menziesii
ATTAATGCCTTCATCCAATCTCTTATTTCTGAGAATGATAAATTGATCCAAATGGGGATCATCCGATCTCCCAAAGATCTAGCTCTAGTTGCAAGAGGAGATAAGGTAGCGAATGACAAAGGAAAGCAAAGAGATGAGTCCCCTGTGAAGAAAGAGCAGTCAAAAGAACCTTCAAGATCGAAGAGAAGCAAGAAGAATGGAAAAGGCAAGGACCTCTGCTCTTACTGTGGAAGGGGCTTCCATTCAGAAAGCTCCTGTATGAGAAGACAACTTGATGAAATGGCCCTTCTCTTGAAAAAGCACAAAATTTCTGTACTTGCTAGCACAAGGAAGGAAGACTCTGAAGAAGAAGAAGAATAACAAAGGAAAGGAAATGCACTGAAGGCTTGCTGCACATCAGCACCTGTCTTCCTCATTGATTCTAGAGCTTCCAACCATATGGCTGCATCCATAGAATCATTCTCTTCTTTTCAGTCCTTTGATGGTCCTATTATTCAGATGGGCAATAACAATGAAGTCAAAACAAAAGGGAAGGGCTCTATCCAATTTGAACATGGAAGGTTCAAAGATGTGCTATTTGTTCCCTCCCTAGCTTCAAACCTGTTATCTGTCTATCAGATGACCCATACTGGATCTCCAAAGCGAGTGATATTTGGTCCTAACTCAGTAGAGATCACATATATCTCTACTGGGAGCATCATAGCGAAGGGCACTGCAAATCATGCTTCAAAAGCATATGAGTTCTCACCTTTCATGGCTCCTTCAGAACCAGTGCACTCTCAGTAGCCACCTGCAAAGGAAGGTAAAAACATTGCATCTACTTCTTTTACAGCTTCTACTAGAATTGCAGATCCATCTATATCAGTTTATGACATTGAGATTCAGGGTGACTCAGATCTAGATTCAGTCCCTACTTCCAAACTGGAAGCTAGGAAGATGACTGGAAACACACTTGACACTCAGAAAGGAAAGACTCTTGCGCTATGCCATACTATTTTACTTCCTTTAGAGAGATGCAATAGACTTCCTGTAAGATGCAATATGGCAAGGACTCAGTCTTACTACATTTAGAAGAATGGATATGATCATACACCTCTTCATTCAGCAAGAGACAAAGATTGCATTCCTCCTTCCTCTCATCATCATTTTTGGAGAAGAAAGAGAAGTCTACATGCCAGGCCCTAGAATACCTGTGCACAACACACCATGCATGCTGCTTCACTACCTCATAGAGATGAAGATTGCAACAACATATTTTCAAGTTTTTCAAACTTGAGACCTTATTCTACCTGCTTAGATAGAGGGAAGGCCTTTTTCCCATGTGGTTTTTGCCCCTACTCCTTGTATTAAGCAGTTACTTTATTTTACTTGATGTAATGGGTGACCTATGGTGTTAGTTACCGGGGCCCACAGTTTGTCCAAGTTAGCATTCAGGGGGGGTGTTAGGATTATTAATCCTCCCTTGTCCAAATTTGGTCATATGTCTAAATTGGGAGTCATGTCTAAATCGGGAGTCCATCCAGTCTATTTATAGTCATTAACACCATTGGGTCCACTTGACCTAATTGGGGCACATGTTTCAGTTACTAAAGTGTGGGGAACACTAATTGAGGCTCACTGCCACTTATTGCACTTGATTGCATAAGTTTAGGAGCCTCCTAGATCAATCCCTACAATTTAGGAAGCCACTGGGAGTGTCGAAACCAACCAAGGTCAGTTCACTTCAATTAATGACTAGTCAAGCTAAGTTAGGAGTCAGTTACATTCAGTTCAAGTCCTCTACATTCAGTTAGCGCTAGGTTTACTTGACTGCACACATGTGGGGCGCATTTCTCACCTACCACAGTCAGTTAACCTTAGTCAACATTGAATGTAACACTTTAGTTGTGTTTTAGAGGTCCGATGAACTCCGGTTATGGTTTAGACAAGGTCAGTTAACCACTGAGTCCTCCGATAGTGATTTAGACAAGGTCTTGGTTACCTATAGTCAAGTAGAGTCTAATCAAATCGAACTTCCTCATGTGGATTCGAATTGCTTGTGGCTATCAAAGCCATTTTACTTCATTTTAATTGTCATCGGATTACTTTTTTGATTAATGAAAGCATTCATAGCTGCAAGCCTTTTGCACTGTTTCATTCTTCAATTGCTGAGTAAATTGTGAGATCTTCTTTGTGAGTTGTGTATGTGTCTACAGATCTATATGCTCAAATTTACATTGAGAACCACAGCATGAAAGAGGTCATGCCCTCATGGCAAGCACTTCGAAGTCCAAAGCACTCTTGATAGATTCTGGAGCTTCGAACCACATGATGGCTGAAAGAAACTCCTTCTCATCTTTGGAGACCAGCAAATCCATTCCCATCCACATGGAAGATGACTCCACAATCATATCCGAAGAACAAGGTATTGTAGATCTTGAGCATGGTTATTTTTCCAATGTTCTGTATGTACCATCTCTTGCATCAAACCTCCTAAGTGTTTATCAAATGACACATACAGGAGTTCCCAAGAGAGTCTCCTTTAGCCCGGATGATGTAGAGATCACAGAAATTGCATCCGAAAAACTTGTAGCAAAAGGCCTTGCAAACCATCATGTAAAAGCCTACGAGTTCTCCCATTTTGTGGCGGATGCAAATCCCACCGTATTGCTGACTCATGGAAATGAAGTTAGTAGACTGTGGCATGAGTGGTTCAGCCATCTGAACTTAAAATACTTGCAGCAATTACAGAATAATTCTATGGTTGAAGGCCTCCCGATCATCAAAGCTACCACTGGAATTTGCAAGGGCTGTGTTGTTGGAAAGCACCCCGAGCATAAGTTCGATTGGGGAAGGCAAGCTGAGCATCATGCAACTTGGGAATAATACATTCTAGTATCAGTTGTCCCATGCCTATCACATCCATGAATGGATCAAGGTATGTTCTGGCTTTCATTGATGATTTTTCCAGATACACATGGGTCTTTTTTTATCAAAAAGAAGTCAGAAGTCTTGGAAAAATTCACTGAATTGAAGGCCTTGATTGAGAATGCATCTGGAAAAAATATCAAGATCTTGAGATATGATAATGGTAGGGAGTATGTCAATAATGAGTTATTGAATATATTTTCCCAACGTGGTATTCAGATCCAACATTCAGTCCCCTACACTCCCCAACATAACGATGTAGCAGAGAGGAAGAATCGGTCTCTCAAGGAGATGACCACCTGTATGTTGGAATCAAATAAGTTGGCTGCAAATTTGTGGGTGGAAGCCATGCATGTTGCAACATATATTCAGAACAAAGTGCCACACTCATCCATGAAAGGGAAGACCCCTTTCAAAGCATACTTTGGACATAAGCCGGATGTGTCGAATCTACGGGTGTTTGGGTCCACTACATGGGCCCAAATTCCACTTGATAAAAGGAGGGATTTGCAACTGCAAAGCATAGAATGTTTGTTTATTGAATATCATGATGAATCAAAAGGTTTCAAGCTGCTGGATATCAAAACAAAACAGATCATCATTGAAAGGAGTGTCAAGTTCAATGAGCCTCTTCAGGAGGTAGAACTAGTGAAGGAGAAAACTGTTGAATTTCCTTCCTATTCTACTGAATATTTGGATGATGTAATTGGGGATGATGACCCTGATTAGGATCCTATGATTTCTGATATCAGTGTATAGAAAACATCAGATGTAGAATAATAACCTGAAGTACAAAAAACATCTCCCAACTTGGGCCCGACAGACACTCTCCTCCACAGGAGATAACATTGGAAATCCGGATGATCCAAGGAGAACCCGGTCCGATTTCCAAAGAGCAGGTGTTGCGCTCTTTTGTCCTGATTATTGCTGTCTGAATCTTGTTATTTGATGATAAGTTCAGACCCTAAGTCTTTCTACCATGCTCGGAATGAGCCGAGATGGAAAGTTGCCATGGATGAAGAGATGAATTCTCTTCAGAAAAACACCACTTGGGAGCTAGTTTCTCTTCCTCCGGGGAGGAAATTGGTTCAATGCAAGTGGGTGTTTCTGTAACACCCTGGTTTTGACCTCGTTTGCATTAAAGGTACATGATGTATATATTGTAATTAATCATGGTGAGGAGCTAAAGGCAAAATCCCCACCATTGATTTGGTTGTGTTATGTTTCAACAATTGGGATCATTGCCGATGGTACATCGTGCCATCCGACACCTTATAGTTCTGGCATCATGTAAACATGCAAAACTAATAAAAAAACTACAACCAGCTGCAACGATGCAACGTTAATGAAAAGGGAATGATTTCCTAAGGTTGGGGGGGGGATGTTAAACCATGAGCCTATGGGGAAAAGCCATGTGTCAGCCATGAAAAGCCCTGATGTTAGTTGGGAAGTTAATGCTGGGTAGTGGTGGGTGGCAGGTTTTCACCCACGCACTCTCCACCAGCTGGTTCAATCACCCGCACGGCCTGGGAGTGGTTTCCTCATGCACTGCTTGGTATACCAACTGTTTTTGTTCTGTCCACTCTCCCCATCGCTGACCGTTCATCTTTTTCCTCATGCCAAGCTGATTTAAAAGGATCCATGATCCATTGATTGGGGGTTCATTCTCCCTTCTATCATGGATTGTTGGTCTGTGGATCGGTTCTCCCTCCGATCTTGGCAGAGAATCATTTTTCTTTTCTCCATTGTCAGACTGTGAGATGTTTTCTGTGGTTTCCTTTGTGAGATGTTTCCCTCCTGTTCATGCAGAGAGTCTGTGTTTACTCCACCATTTCCAACTGTGTAAATGTGCCGTGGCTTCATTGTTGAAAAGGGACCATTGTTTTCCCACGTTTGCTGGCTGTGTCTGGACTGTGTAATGTCCTGTTACTTCATCGTGAACCGGGGCCTGTTGTTCTTCCCCTGATCGGGGGTTGCTGTGAGTACCTACATTGTGTTGGCTGTGGTCTCATTCACATGTTGTTGGCTGTGTCTTCCTTTGTGTTTTGGGCTGCTGTAAGCTGTTATGTAGTCGTTTTGGCCACAATAGGGCCAAGAACGACTCAGGGATTGTCTTCCCCTGTCCAAGCTGTGAAGTGTTGATTTTGCTGCATGCATGCAGTGGTTGGTCTTCGGACTGTGTGGAGTGGGATTGAAGGCTGGGTATGCTTGAGAAACCTGGGTTTGGGGAGCCACAAAGAAAGAGTTAGATGGCTGGATTTCTTCTCCACAACCCTAGAAGAACACTGGCAAGGGAATTCAGGGCCTGAGGGACTGTGAAGCAGGGAAAGGACTGATTCCTGGTGTCGGGTGTGTGTGGGTGTCTTATAGGTCAGGATAGCTCTGGTGTAGGTGTCCTTAGCTCTTCCATGAGCTCACCAGCTTAGCATTTAGCTTCTCCTAGCTCCTTGAGAGCATGATAAGCCCTACTGTGTGGGCTTGGCTGATTTGTGCACCTTGGCTATGTGTAAGCCTGCTTAGTCCCTTATTCCTTGGGGAATCATGCCTAGCGCGGGGGTGGCAGTGTTGCTAAGAGATTGATGAGCACCGTGGCCTATGGTTGGGTGGAACGTTGCAGCGACGTAGCTGGTTGCATGGAAATTTCTTGATGAGATAAGTATCCTTGTCTATTTCATCTCTGCAATTGTATTTGATGGCTAATGAACTATGATGAACATGTTGAATGCCTGAATGTATGTTTTCTTCCACTGTGTATGTGAATGACTATGCATTTTAGCATATTTTATGTTTTAAGAATTTTATTTCAGCATTTTATGTATGTTCATGTTCATGGGGCCAGTTGTTTGGATGTTTGATGGTTTGGTAGCGTTCTCTTCGCCGATCGGAGGGTCGGGGACGTTACAGTGTGGTATCAGAGCAAAGGTTGCAGCATGGTCCTGAATGGGCCATGAAAGGTCAGCTAGCGAAGGCAAGTTTCCTTCTGCCCAGCAGAAATAAGAAGGAATTTGCTCATGACAGGAGAATTCTGAGAAATTTGAAAAAATTCTCTAAGTATTGGAATCGTCGACCCATCAGAGGACAAAGTGCGAAGGTCCTCTGACACAGTGGAAGAGTTAGTTTGATGACCACCCGACGAAGGACAGCCGATAGAACATTTCACAATTTCGCTAAGGTTCGTCGGTCGTCGGTGGAGAATAGAGGATGTGGGAGCCGCAGTTTCAGCGGAGATCAGCCGAAGACCGCCGAAACGTCGGCTCCACTTAGCTGAAAGAACCTCTGATGTTGATTGTTGGCGATCGACAAAGAATAGGAGACGGTTGAGCCGATGAAGCAGCGAAAATAAGATTAAAGAAGTTTTTTAGAAAATTTTTCTAAGTCTCAGATCGTCGGCGCATCGGAAGACTTAGTGGGAAGCCTTTTCGACACCGTGGACACATGGTTGCAAGGCCACCTGATACAGACTCGACCGTCGGCAAAACTTAGAGGATGTGAGCGCCGAAATGTCGGCGGAAGAACCAAGAGGATAGTGGGTTGAACCGCCAACGGCGATGGCGAAGAGGAAATTTTGAAATTTTTTCGAAGTCATGAAATCATCGGTGATCGGCGATGATTAGTTGAATTCATCGCCGATGGATAGATGATGGAACCACCGATGAACTACATCGGAAGATATTAGCTGATGATGCATCCACCGTTGCGGTTGCTTAGAAGAACAACAGTCCCGATGTTAGCGCACCCGAGTGCCGATACTGTGGGAACTACAGTTGTTGAAACCGCTGATGCGGTGGACAAGGAAAGAAGATTTTATGGGAAGAAAATTTTCTGAAAAATTTGTCCAAGTACCAGAGACGTCAACAAAACTTAGTTGTTTGGATCGTCGATGCGGTGTCAAACATCGGCGGAAAATAGTAGATGGAATATCCGACGGAGCGTCGCGAGCAAAACGACAGAGGGAAAAACTTTTCCAAATTTTTCTAAGTGTTGGTCATCGGTGATCGACGAATCATAGATGATTAGAGCGTCGATCGATGGAAGATAGTTGATCGAGTGTCCGCCATTACGGTTGTTTGGCAGACTATCCCTCCAATGGACAGTTGTTTCGACCGCCGATCAGAAAATTATAGTGGAAGTATTCACCGACACCGCGAGAGAAGGACATCGGAAAAGTTTAGATGATTGCGTGCCTGCAGTTGCGGAAGTCTAGAGGACTAACCTTACGATGGGTAGAAGTTCCAACTGTCGATGCTGTAGTGACTCGAGGTTCTGACCGCTGGAAGGAAATAGATGAGCAATCCGCCAATGCAGATCAGAAGCTTAGACAATTTGATTGCCAAAACACCGGAAAGATAGTGGGAAAGAGACCTGATGAACAATCCGGAAGTCTAGAGGACTGAAGGTCCAATACAACGGAATGTTAGGTGTTTCGATCATCGAAGTGCCAAAAAAATTGTTGGGAAAGGGTCCGATTGGGCCAAAGGAAATTTTGGGTTTTTCAAAGTGGAATTTTTCTCCGCAAATTCCAGCTAGTGTTCCAGTGGTTTTTGTAGTGAATTCTCATTGGATTTTTCAGCAGTTTCAGGACTGAAAAGGAAAAAAACCCTAGGTGGCTGAAGTTCACGTTTCAGACCAAAATTTAGTGGTGTATTTTTCCATCAGTTTTGAAATGGTGTGGTTTTCACACCCGAGGTCAGAATGAAGCATGTGGATAGGCATTGGAAAGCTTATCCAGCAGGAAACAAGGGAGAGTCACCATAATATGAATGCAGAGCAGCAAAGTGCTAGTGATTGCTTGAAAGAGAAATGTGCTACTGTCAATATGAACAATCCAGGAATTGCATGCCTAGAGGTAGCAAGACCATGAAGTCAAACCAGCTATTGTGTGGAAGAGGAGTTCCATGCAAGGATGAGGGAATTGAAAAGGGAAATTTCCTTAAACCTTGTCTTGCTAATTATGATTACAATTTTTATACATGAAATGTATGAGGATATGCCTTGCATGCATAGGATATTACATGTTAGTAAGAATAGTACATTCATAATGAGCCACTAATGATAATTATTGCATTGGTGTTGGCATTAGTGGAAAAACCAACGACACCATGGACATGGCTGAATACGTTGCTAATGCTAACAAATGTGACTAGCAACCCTATGGAGAAAGGGACAAGGCAACAAGTCCAGAATCAAAAGTTGGTGAGCAAATTCTGCAATCTCCTGCAAAGGACCAACCAAACTGGTAATGTCAAGGGTGTAAGTAGGACCCATGAAGGTAAGAGTTTACTTATGACAATTGCATGGAGTGGTAAAAGCAAGAGGTCTCATACCATGTGGGTATTTGAATTTTATACTGCATTCATAGAGAAAGGTGTCATGCCTGTATTATGTTGTTATGAGCTTAATAGCCCAAGGAAAGTAAGCACTGATGATATTGATTATAGTCATGCATCCTATAAGAAGTAGTCATGGTTAGGCCATGCATGGTATGTTTGAATGCATAGTATTCCCGATTTAATGCAAGGTAGCATTGAGTAGGTATGCATTAAAATATTTTATAAATATTTTAGTTATGCATTGAATGGATGCATATGAAAAGTATGAGTAAATGTTGTAGATATGCATACATAAGTATGGGTGCAAATGTTGCGATGCAATGCATGAATGCATAGAGATAGTGCATGAGTTATTATGAATAACTAATGGCTGAAATGATGAATTGATGGCAATTTTGGAACCATTTCAAGAGCTGTTATGAATGCAGGATAGTAAGTGCATGAAGAGGGTAGTCATGATCAATTGGCTGCTAGAAATGCTCTATGGAAGGGCAAGGTGGTACCGTAATGATACGCTTGTGAAGTAAGGAGTATCTAAACATTTCATTTAAATTGCATAAATGATGTGACTGTACCCTGTAATTTAAAGTATGATAATGATTGCGTGAAGTAAATGGGTTTTGGTAATATTGATATGCTAACAGCTGGAAGTATTTGAATTTTATAATTCTGAAAATGCTTCAATGATTGTTGCAGCAATGGAAAAAGTTATATGCATCAAGACTTACCAAGTGTTTGGCTAATTGAAGTTCAGGTTTCAGGTAGATTGCTTGGGGCATGGCAATGTGAGTAAGACCATGACAAAGACCGGAATCTACCATGTGAAAGAGCCAAACCTCATGAAAAGAGTCTCATGGTTGTGAACATAGTTTGTATGCTGAATGAATTGTCAATTTAAAATTGTAAATTTCAGATTTAAGAAATTGCTGACAACTACTAATAACTATTGGCTTGCATAGAATTGTGTTAGGAGGATGCATTGTAAGTGGGTGTTCATGTTATGCTAGTAAGCATAAAATCATAATGGCCATGATGGTGCTGCTTACAAGAGACCCACAAATGAGGATCACCTCATTGCCAAGCAAATCAATTTTTGTAGCAGATAGAGTTGCAAATTCCTATTGAATTTAATTACTAATGTCATTGCTTGGTATGGAACAATCAATTTGGATTGTATTATTAGATAATGATTGACTGTTTGGCTACTTGATGAATGTGCCAGGGGTACACATTGTAGGAAGACCATGTGTGATGGCCTGAAGGAACCATAATTTATGGGGAAGTTCTCCCCTATCTTGGAAATGGGTTTCGGGTGAAACTCCATTGGACATTTTGGAAATGTCTCATATGCACTACATGTTTGGTAAGCAACATGAGTGAGATGGTATAGATTATGTTGGTAAGATATGTGTGGATATGAAATGTAAAAAGGAGTTGGGATGGAAAACTGAGGGACTGTCAACTCAGAGAAGGGATCCCCCATTCCTCCTTAACGAAGGAATACTGCCTCGGCAAATGGATAAGTGCTCTCTGACCCTAGCTAAGAATATGCATGTCAAATTGTTAAATTCAATATGCAGAGCATGTTTCGATTTTATTTCCATTATGGCAGATTGCTTGAGTATGAATAGGGCCTACATGGTTCACATCGAAAAGGGGTGCACACTTTCCCGATGTCGGATCATGAAAGGGTTTTCAATATTGATTACACCCTAGGGGGTGGAAGCACTCCTGGTGTCTCAATACTTGATAGTGAATGATATGAAATGTGATTCCAGTTTTAGAATAATAATGCTGATGAGTTGCTTATATTGCGTGTGTTGTCAGGATAAACAGATGCAGTCTGGTGTTTCACACTAAATGGACTATGGCTTGGGCTCATCCTACCTCCTACTGAAGAGCACAGAGAGGGAGACATTCCCGAGGACTGGAGAGCAGAGAAGGGGGTGGTTTCTTGTGTTGTATGGGGTAGTGGAATTAGAGCTCACTGCTAGAAATGAAACCTGGAAAATGGTAATGATAAAGTTTCCTTCCCAGTCAGCATAAAGATGTATTGGAAGGAGATGTTGGGATAGTATATGCCCGGGGATCCATAGTAGATCTTGGACCTGGAAATGGTCATTTATCGTTGATTTAAGTGCATGTGTTATTGTTGATGGCCTGATAAACCCAATTGCGTTGGCTTGGCTGCTTGGTTGTTGATATAAGTGTATTGTTGATATAAGTGTAGGTGATTTGTTGACGGTCTGATAAACCCAACTGAAGGTTGGCTTCACTGTGTAATTATTTGATGTCGTGGAAATTGTGGACACGTTACAGTGTTGGCTTGACTACTTGTATTCTGATAAACCCAACTATTAGCTGGCTTGGCTGAGTAGCCTGATAAACCCAACAGTGTATTGGCTTGATTGGCTGCAGCCTGATAAACCCAATTGTATATTGGCTTGGCTGGACGGTCTGATAAACCCAAATATAGGCTGGCTTGACTGTGCCTGATATATATAAAAGGATGTTGTGAAGCAGCCTGCGTGCTGACCTAACATCCAAGTCCATAGGCGATCCCAAGGCTTGCAAGGCGAAGCAGGATCCTATGGACCAGAGAGGAAACACACAATATAGATAAGTATTGGATTATTTTGCAATTTCTTGCTTATGAATATACATGTGTATATGATTTGGTTATTGTGTTTTAAGCTCTTTTTTTAGAGATAAAAACCATTGAGAATAAACTAAACATGTGAATCTATTCAATGTTTGAATATAGGTATCGCTGGGAGCAAGGACTATGAGAGCATCCTAGGGGTGCATGTGGACATGTGACTGTCCTGAAGAGCTCAGAACGAGCAGTAATGAAAAAGGTGCTAGTGAGACTGTGAAGTTCCTAGCAGCCGAGACAAACCATGTGGGGAGGCTCCATGGTTGAGAGGTATGAAATAGACCGGAGACACTAAGTGTCATGACCAAGAGGGATTGGTCCAGCATTCATGGTGAAGTGAAAGAGGCTGAGAGCATGAAAACCACAGTGGTGGTGTGGGTTCCAGGATGGAACAAGACAAAGAGGGGAAAAAATCTTACTGCTCTCTCTTTCCTTTTGATTATATATATATATACTTATGCATTGTGAAAACAAAATATTGTTGAATGCATGTATGGTTGAAAATAGAATGTGTCTATTTGCTTAAAATAATTATGAACGCTGGAATAGTTAATTCACGGCCCAAGAATGGACATGAATGAGCTCATGTGCCTGTTGGGAAGGCATGAAAAATATGAAAGTCTCCTTGATGAGACTTGGACTGTCATGCCAATTGGGAAATTAATTGACTGATTTTTATATTATGCTTGGTCTGACAAAATTTCAATGATGCATTTCACAAGTGAGAAAAGTGAAATCCAGTGATGCACATTGATCATGGCAGCCGACAAAAAGCTGTTGGATTTGGTTGGAAGTCTCCTTCAAACAATTGCCAAGACCCAAGAAAATCTTGGAGAGATACTCAAGACACAGAAAAATTCCTAGAATTGGGGATGAGACGAAAGCTGAGAACCAGCAAGAGAAGCTCGTGGAAGCCGAGGGGCTTGGTCTTGAAATTTCAAGTAAATAATTGAACGTGGGACAGATCTGCAAAATTTTGATGTGCAAATGGTATATGTATTCCTATGTATGGGAACACCAAGGACGGTGTTATTCCAAGGGGGAGGGGATTGTAACACCCTGGTTTTGACCCCGTTTGCATTAAAGGTACATGATGTATATATTGTAGTTAATCATGGTGAAGAGCTAAAGGAAAAAGCCCCACCATCGATTTGGTTGTGTTATGTTTCGACAATTGGGATCGTTGCCGATGGTACATTGTGCCATCCAACACCTTATAGTTCTGGCATCATGTAAACATGCAAAACTCATAAAAAAAATACAACCAACTGCGACGATGCAACGTTAATGAAAAGGGCATGATTTCCTAAGGTTAAGGGGGGGGGGGAATGTTAAACCATGAGCCTATGGGGAAAAGCAATGTGTCATCCATTAAAATCCCTGATGTTAGCTGGGCAGTTAATGCTGGGTAGTGGTGGGTGGTAGGTTTTCCCCCACGCACTCTCCACCAGCTGGTTCAATCACCTGCACGGCCTGGGAGTGGTTTCCTCACGCGCTGCTTGGTATACCAACCGTTTTTGTTCTGTCCACTCTCCCCATCGTCGACCGTTCATCTTTTTCCTCATGTTGAGCTGAGTTAAAAGGATCCATGATCCATTGATTGGGGGTTCGTTCTCCCTTCTCTCACGGATTGTTGGTCTGTGGATCGGTTCTCCCTCCGATCTTGGCAGAGAATCATTTTCCTTTTCTCCATTGTCAGACTGTGAGATGTTTTCTGTGGTTTCCTTTTGTGAGATGTTTCCCTCCTGTTCATGCAGAGAGTCTGTGTTTACTCCACCATTGCCGACTGTGTAAATGTGCCGTGGCTTCATTGTTGAGAAGGGACCATTGTTTTCCCACATTTGTTGGTTGTGTCTGGACTATGTAATGTCCTGTTACTTCATCGTGAATCGGGGGTTATTGTTCTTCCCTTGATCGTGGGTTGCTATGAGTACCTACGTTGTGTTGGCTGTGGTCTCATTCACATTTTGTTGGTTGTGTCTTCCTTTGTGTTTTGGGCTGCTGTAAGCTGTTATGGAGTTGTTTTGGCCACAATAGGGCCAAGAACGACTCAGGGATTGTCTTCCCCTGCCCAAGCTATGAAGTGCTAATTTTGCTGCATGCATGCAGTGGTTGGTCTTCAGATTGTGTGGAGTGGGATTGAAGGCTAGGTATGCTTGAGAAACCTGGGTTTGGGGAGCCACACAAACAGAGTTAGATGGCTGGCTTTCTTCTCCACAACCCCGGAAGAGCACTGACAAGGGAAGTCAGGGCCTGAGGGGCTGTGAAGCAGAGAAGGGACTGATTCCTGGTGTCGGGTGTGTGTGGGTGTCTTAGAGGTCGGGATAGCTCTGGTGTAGGTATCCTTAGCTCTTCCATGAGCTCACCAACTTAGCATTTAGCTTCTCCTAGCTCCTTGAGAGCCTGATAAGCCCTACTGTGTGGGATTGGCTGATTTGTGCACCTTGGCTATGTGTAAGCCTGCTTAGTCCCTTATTCCTTGGGGAATCATGCCCAGCTCGGGGGTGGCAGTGTTGCTGAGAAATTGATGAGCACTCTGGCGTATGGTTGGGTGGAACGTTGCAACGACGTAGCTAGTTGAGGGGCAAGTTCTTCATGAGATAAGTATCCTTGTCTATTTCATCTCTGCAATTATATTTGATGGCTAATGAACTATGATGAACATGTTGAATGCATAAATGTATGTTTGCTTCCACTGTGTATGTGAATGACTATGCATCTTAGCATGTTTATGTTTTAAGAATTTTTATTTCAGCATTTTATGTATGTTCATGTTCATGGGGCTAGTTTCCCATATGTTTGATGGTTTGGTAGCGTCCTCTTCTCCGATCGGAGGGTCGGGGACGTTACCAACAAGAGGACCAAGCATGCAGAGATACACATGCACTATATCAGAGAATTAGTGCATGACAGGACCATGATTCTGCAATACTTCCCGACTGATGAGCAGATTGCAGACATCTTCACCAAGAGATTTTCAGAAAAGAAGTTCACTTACCTCTGTTCACTGTTGGGGGTGAGTTCATTAGGGTGATCAGACTACTTTCAGTGTTCAGCTTGAGGGGGGGTTTTTCCCTCTTTTCCTCACTTAGATTTATTCTTGAGCATTGTTTGAGTTTCATTATTGTACAGGGTGACCTATGGCCTTAGTTACTGGGGCCCTAGCATTTCATGCACTTTATGTTTCTACTTCTCCTGTGTATAGCTTAAGGGGGGGCGTTGGAGACATTAACCCACCATGCACACTTAATTTGGTCAATTTGGCCTTGTTAAACCACTATCCTAAGTTTTATTGACTTAATTGACATCACAGGAGCAATGTACGACATCAACATGAGCACACCCATGCCTACCTTCAGTCAAGGAAGCCAACTAAGCCTTCTCCTTCATTTGGGGAGGCCAACTAGAGCACTCCGGGAGTGATCTGAGTGTCATAAATGCATCTAATTGATAACTGATGGTTACAACCAGTTAATTTAAGTGGTAAAGGCACCTCCATTCATTATTTAATTATTTTTAATGATTATTTATGAATTGGAGCTAACACAGGTACATACAACCACTTTCGATAACCAGTTTGACTTCAGTTAACCTCATCGGGGTTCATTGGAGTTAATGATGCACTACCACTTGTTGGTTGGCATGTAGTGACACGTGTCTGAGCTACTTTTAGTTAGACTCAGTTACTCATTGCACTTCGACTTCAGTTAGCACTCAGTTGAGTCAATTGCCATTTGATCAGTTGGTTAACTAGTGTGTTTACTGTGGCTTACAGTCAGTTAAGCTACACCCATTCATTCAATTCGAATGACCTCCTTGGGAATTCAAATTGTCTTGGAATTCATGCATCTTGCATGATCATTGTATTGTATTATTCATTATTCATTTGATTATACAGAGCTGCTACTCCCATTGTAGCACCATTTTGTCAATTTTATGCATATTTGTTTGTATTCTTTGTGAGACCGTGTTTTCAGTTCCTAAACCACTGTGACAAATTAATAGAAAGGTCTATTCGAGATTTACATCTTTCAACTAGATACAAATGCATGACATCAGCAACAAAATCCCCTCGCTGAATTGCCAAAAAATGTCGTTTAGGATCTCAAAATGACCCTGAAAGTTAGGGACCTGAAAAAGTGTAGAAAATTACAAGAAAATTGCGAAAATGAAAAACTGTTTTGAGCTAGTGGAATAGGTGGGTGGCCACCTATATCCACCTGGATAAAAAAATGTATAAAATAAATAGATTAAAAGTATCACACTCTTATATATATATATATATTTTTTTTAATAATTGAAAATACATAAAATAAAAAATAAATATAGTAGATGATGATGATAATTTAGAAAAAAAAAGGAATTAAGTGAGAATTTTAAAAAAGGAATATATATATATATATATATATGTATGTATGTATGTATGTATGTATGTATGTATAAACATATATATATATGTATATATGTACACACACACATATATACATACATACATACATACATATACATACACATACACATACACATACACATACACATACACATACACACACACATATATATATATATATATATACATTAAGTTAAATAAATAACCATGTTGATTTTTCTTAAATAAAATTTTAAGCAAATTCTTAAGTTGAGAGGATGATAAACACCTTGCTATTTTGACCCCATCAAACCAGAATTACCTATGGTCATTAAGGTTGCATAAATGACCTCGCCCTTCTGTAGCAAGTGCACAGGAACAACTCATTAACTTGCTAAGTCAAGTGGGTGCATTGGAACAACAAGCCCATTGTCAAACAAGTGCATCTAGGACAAGTAGAATGGGAACAACAAACATGGAATTTGAGGTTTATGCTCTTCCCAACTTCATATCAACACCCAACTTGGAAATATTTGTCAATTGCATAGTTATGTTTTTTACAAATAAAGTACTATTAATATAGACAATAATGTGCATATATAGAGCATTTAAAAAAAAGAAGGCGGACTACAACATAGTTACAACAAGCAAAAACATAGTGCAATGTATGCCTCAAAAAGTACCATTACCGCCAAAATCCTAAAGTCTAACAGAATCACCACATAGGAATACATCGAGGCCATAAAGCCACACAATCATAACATAACCCGCTTGGTACATAACCACATAAACCATCAAGCTTGAACTTTAAACAATTGAGATCAATGTTCGGGCAGAGTTGGAACCATGCAAGCAAAACCCAATACGGTAGGCAGGTTTTCAGAGAAGCTCATAGAGATTTCCCAGATTGAATAAGACAATTTAGATACTTGGATGCAATTTTAATTTGAAATTAGGCCCTAGATTGTGGGCCAATTCTCCTTATAGGCATGATAAGATGGAACATTTGGATGCAGATATAATAACATTTCAAGGGGCTGGAAACTTTCTTCCAAATGCAACAAAACATCACAACAAATATCAATCATGACAATGAATAATGAACATAATGTGTGATGATAATTAATGCAATAATGTGTAATATGGATAGAAGAAGGTGGGTTGCAACTCAAATACAATAAGCAAAAACATACTGCAGGTTAAGCCTCAAAAAGTATAATCATTGCCAGAAACCTAAAGTCTAAGAGAATCACCACCTAGGCATACATCGAGAGCATAAAGCTGCACAACCACAACACAACCTACTTGACACATAACCATAGAAACCATCAAGTTCACCATTAAACCATTGAGATCCATGTCCGAGTAAAATTGCAATCATGGAAGAAAAACCCAATACTGTAAGAGATTTTCTGAGAAGCCCATAGATCCTACCTGGATTCGATAAGACACTTCATTTCTTTTCATAAATTGTGCAACTATTCATATCCATAGAAAGAAATACCATGTATCTATCTATGAGCAATAGATATAAAATTATAGCATATTAACCATCAAACCATATATAAAGTTACAAAATATTATAACATATTAACCAACTATATGTTTATCGACAGTCAAACAATATATAGACACATATCAACACCGATACGAAGTTACGACATGAAGACAAATTGCTAAGACAACATGGAAAATCTAGTCAAAACTTTTCTAACAATGGCCTAATCGAAACATTTTTCGTCTTAAACATTAATGGGGTTGTCATCTTCAAACACAGTAATGTGATACACACGAAAACATAAGAACAAGGAGAACAAGTCTCCCACACTCCAAAATCTAATTTATGATCGATGCCTATCAACATCCATATGAAGTCACAAGAGCAAAATAATTTCCCAAGATACCATCAAAATTACATTGAAAACCTTGCCAACAATGGTCCAATGAATTATTAGCAACTATAAAATTGACTGGTTTATATTGGTTTATAGATAGAGCAAAAAGTTTCCTCACGAAAGCATAGATTTCATATCTCCACCCATACTTTGGTTGGTTTCTCAACCCAAGGAAACCCGTACAAAACCTACTATTTTAGAACATCGAGTCCACTAGAGATTGCAAATAAGAGGGATGCTTCTATTTCAAACTTCATGCAACCCAACAAACATCATTGCAACAAAAAATGCCAATTCGACCAAAACACTACTTCATATGCCACAATCAAATGTTGCTTCAAACTTGAAACCATATCCAACACAATTTCAATTCCCACCTCAGAATCCTGAATTAATACATAATAGGTTCGAGTGTAATAACCCAAAAATTCGTAAAAATTTAAATTTTTTTAAAGTGACATTAAATGTCTAAAGTCGCAACTAAGTAATTGCTAATGGTTAGCGGAACATGAAACAGTTTATAAAAGATCATGGGATGGTTTCATTAAAAGAAACTATAAACTAAAGGATGCAATCTTAAACATCTGTGTTAGTACTATTAATGACTTAACAAATTTAATTCTATCAAAGTTAGAAAAGGACTTGCATTAAGCTGCTGCTAGATATACTGATAATTTACTTTTTCAAGTAGGTAAGAATTCTTGTTTGAGATCGGGGCTTACTTAGCGTTCTGCTAGCTCAATTGGACTGCTGGTTCCTTACAAGTTTAGCAGGTAAGCGTAAGATCCAGTAGGTGTTATTTAAAATTACGTCAAGAAAAATTACTTTCCTAGCATGTTAAGATGCTAGTTTAAGAAAAGGTTAAATATGCTGCTTGTCTTCAAGGAGGTAATGCAAATTCTTTTTCATTGTTATAAATCCATAAATGTACTTATAACTAATGCCATAATGAATTTCCATCAAAAACATAAACAATGGTTTAAATTACAAGAGCAAGTACTTACCAAAGTTCCTTCAATCGTATGATGATTATTTTCTAAAAAGTCTAAAGGACATGGTTACTTTTCTTGTGTTTACAGTACTGGTTATTTATAAATTCCCATAGAGAGCATAGAGCTCATGGTTTTTACTTAAGTTTACTTCAACTACTTAGTGTTCTCGCAGCTATTCTCACTTCAATACTCAAGGTGTCCTTCTCTTACAACATGATCCAGTTACCTATGTTTTTCAATTATACTTTTAACAATGAGTTATTAGAAATCTAACATGAATTCTCCATCCTTGTTAGTCTTCAGTTTCTTGAGCACTCCTTCAACGAAACAGTATAAGGGTTTTTTTTCTTTTTTTTCAGAAGATCAAAACGCTAAAAATACTTTTATAAGCATCTTTCATTTACAACTGGAATGCACCTTTAGCTAAGACTAAGAAATTATGCAACTGATTAGTGGTCTTTGCATTATCTTTATACAAATGTCTTAGCAAATGATTAAAAGGAAACTATTAAAACTTGGAAATAGTCTATACTACTTCGTATCATAAGTAATGGTTTAGAACCTATGCTTTGCTAGTCTCCATGGCATAACGTGTATATCATTGGCATAGTATAAAAAAAATGGCAAACATATGTTGGAATATGTCCTTCTCATAATTCTTTTACTATTTTAAAATATTAGTCCATCTGTTCGACTAGTTTGAAAGCATGAAGATTTTCTAGGATAATAAATAATATCCAAGTCTTAACCTAAGGTGGAATACTTAAGTATCAACCCACTATGATGAAATCGAATGATGGCAATCATATGTTACATAGTTTGATATGATTATTGGTTTTGAAAATAATGCAAATGGTTGATTGCAGTGTTGACTATAGGTTCCGACCCACGCTTGGAGAAATTATTTGAAAGGGCACTTGGATTGTTTGCATCCACTCAAGGGTTGACTTAAAACCTTGAAACCCTTATTCATTTGTATTGCAAACCGTGGGTTCCTCCTTTGTGCTCGCCGAGATACGAGCTCGCTGCCATGAGAGGCCTGTAACCACCTTCAACATTTGGCATTTCGCTTGCAAATACTATGTTGTGACTGTTGGGGAAAGTTGTTTATTGTTTTGGTCTTTCTGAGTGTTAAATTGTTCAGCGAGAGTGTGTATTGGCTTTTCTTTGAGGCTCAAAGGCTAAGCTTGCCTTTAACCTGCCATAGAACATTCATAGCTTCTGCCTTCGTCTTGTTGGGTCGATTTCTTGCTTTTTCCTTTGCAGAGGTGACTTCAAAACTTCTTCCCTTTCAGCACGGTGCCAATACGACCTGGTGTGGCCATCTCTCCGCAACTTCCACTCCAATTTACAACAGGTAAAGTCTTACCCTTAACTTGGGTTTAAAATTAGTTTTTCTCACAAGGTTTTTTACAATTTTAAGCAAACAAAGTATTTATGACATTACTGTTTGAAACTTGCAGGCCTTTGCTCCCGGTTCCAGCCTATAGGTGCAAAGTGAGCTCACCCTACAACATTTCGTGGGCAAACAAAATGGTAAGCCCCGGTTTCACAAGGGTTTTTTCCTGCGTGACGTTGTGGTTGATGATGGCACGACCTCGATTCTTTGTTAGTTATGTTTCAAATCTTGTTTGTTAAATGTAAAAGTTTTTAGAAACCCTTAAAGGGTACTTCGTACAGGGTGAAGAAGGCTCTGGAAGCCATGATATAACTGGTTTTTACTTGATGTTTTTAGGCTTATGTCCTGAACAATGTAATTCCTTTTATTTTAAAAAGAAAAGAGCACAGCTCTGACTCAATGGGGCTATCGACCTCTGTCTAGATAAGTTTTAGTTTTTATAAAAGATTTCAGTGGGTGAATAAAGACTGTGAAGCAGTCCAGATTGTAAATGAAAACATGATTTTTCTCCTGTCGCTAAATTTTGGTTACTGTTTGATATAAATATATATACATATTTGCATAATTTGGTTTTGTTTACGGGCCTGAGCCTCGACCTTTAGTTCTAAAGGCTGTAAGCCATACCTTTTAAATTGATTCTGTTTTTAATAATTTGTTTAGGTAATATTTTAAATTATTACCTTGTATTTAAAAAGGTTTCGAGTGCACAATTTAAGGGAATTTTTACTGTGTTTTTAAGAGTAATATTTTACTCTGTTTTGGCTCAAAGGGTTAATTAATGAGTAAACCCTAAAGTTTGATAATAGTATTATTATACTTAGTAATTCTTAGCTCTGTTTATTTAATGAGTTCTTTAATGATTTTTACAATTTGTTTATAATTTCAACTAAGAAAGATTAGGGTTTATTGTTGCATACTTGTGAATAGGATATACTTATCTTTCAATAACATCTGTGGTTCTAAATAGGTTAAAGTATAATCCTTCTGTCTTAGACAGAGACACATAGTGTCTGAAACTCAATGCTATAAAAATGTTTTACAAATTCTTTTTACCCGGTTCTTAGATGTTAGCCTATTTACTATACTTATGCTTATTTATTAAACTTGTAATTTCTGTGTTTTATAAAAAATACTAATGTTAGTATTAGTTCTATCAATAATATCATTACTAAATGTTTTATAATATCATTTAATGAGCCACCTGCTTTGATTCCACTTTCTTGGAGAATCATGACCACAAATATAGGGAAGTTGCCACCTGCACAGTTGGAAGTAGTTTGACGATGCGACCACTTGTCAGTGTACTCTCCACCCAGTCTCCTCGACCAATTGACCAGTAAACACTCTTTTAACAGCTTCCCTAAGCTGTTGTCTCATGATTTATTTATTTATAAATAAAATATCCCGAATTACATTAATTATTCTTGACCCCTCTGGGTCATCAATTACAAACTTAACATAAAATATAAAACAATGTTCTTCAAATAACATGAAATTGTTTTTGCAAATTGGGGCATGTGACATCGAGCCTACGTCTGATTCCCACAAAATTGATGCACATTAGCTCGAGAACGAAGTTCTGGAAACCATTGTCCGAGATATTCCTTGAATGTTTATACTCTGCTTCATAGGAGAGCCAATTGTATCAGAAAACCTATTGTATTTGCCTCCATCCAATCTACACCCTACATTGCATAGAAGGAGATGGATTTTACTTGTCCAACACAAAGCCTTCAAACCCTCTATCCAACTGACTCAAAACACAAACCTAGAACAATTTCACAAAGGATCATGAAACAACTACAAGCACGAAATCCTCACACCATAATACCAATCTAGACCCTAGTTCCCATCCACCACCAACTCGAAACTTCAAGACAAAAATGCAAGGTTTGAAGGCTAGAGCGCAACTCCGAAATTCTAAACAATAGACTAGGCTGCATGATGAGCCAAGAAGCACAAAACAACGAAAACCTAGTCCACATCCCTCTAGATGAACAATTCCAAGAATAAAACCCAGGATCAAAGCTCAAAAACCCAAACACACTCTAATCTGAAGATTAAATGCAAACTTCCAAGACGAAACGAATAGCAATTAAAACACGATGAAAAAACCCCATGAAATTTGTAACAACCTCCATTGAATCCCACCTATGTTAGGAGGACAAGTGCTAGTCGATCATTGTTGGACATAAGTTCAAGATGCGAGCCAAGGCTTTCAACTTGGCCGCCTGTCGGCTTTAACTCCAAAGACGACCCAAAAATGAAAACGAGAAACAAATAATAACAATCAAAACACCACCAAATTTGTACCCTACTGTATTGAATTCAATTGACATCACGAGGATAGGTGTGAGGTGCAAAAATGACACATTTAAAACCAGTTCATACCAGTTCAAGGTGCAAGTTGAGGCTTGCAGCTTGGGCACCCATCGGCTTCAACTCCGACGCTCGCCCAAAAATAAAACATTTGAAACCTTGCATTGTGCTCCATTTAAAGCATTGTACCATGCATGTGTGTTGACGTGATAGGCATTGAAAGGCACCCGACCCCTCTCACATCAACCACCGACACCATAAAACATTAGCCCAAACATTATGTTTCAAAAAAAATTCAGCAGTACAAAAAGAACTAATACTTCCCTGCCGATGCTATATGTCATGGCATGGACATAATAAAGCAAGCACTGGAATCCCCTCCCCAAGCTAGTCATAACTGCTAATACTTTGCATAATATGCTTGAGTCGCATAATATGATCATTTCTAACAGGTTGAAACCCTTTCTGGTGAAGGTTCTCTCTAGAGAACAATTCAGTTTTCTTAAGAATCAACATATTCTAGAGGCAGTTGGTATCACACAGGAGGTCCTGCATAATATAAAATTAAAGAATTTGGAGGCACTGGTATTGAAGATGGATCTCATCAAATCTACGATTGGGTAAATTGGGTCTTTTTGAGGCTCATCTGATTGCATATCAGGTTAGAGTTGTCCACGATACATTGGATCATGGCCTGTGTTAGGTCGACAATTTTTTTCTGTTTTGATCAACGGTTCTCCTACTGATTTTTTCTCTGCGTCCAAAGGTTTAAGATAGGCTTCCTATTGTCCCCTTTACTCTGTTTATTGGTCATTGAAGGTTTGAGCTTATTAATAGGAAATGAAAAGACTAGAGGTGTTTTACAGGGCATCAAATTCAACTCCTCCTTAGCCATCACTCATTTTCTCTTCGTGGACGACGTGGTACTCTTTGGACTGGGTACTATTGGGGAATGGCTCATTTACAAATCAATTATTGATTTGTTCTGTTCGTTATCAGGTATGAGGATTAGCTTGGAAAAATCATCTTTCATGTGCAATGGGGTTAAGGAGGATATGATCTCTTTGGTCAAATTACTTTTTCCTTATAAGATGGATCCGATTGAAACTGGGTTCAAGTACCTAGGTTATTGGATGAAGCCCACGAATTATGGGGTTAATGATTGGCGTTGGATCATTAAAGGTTTGAGAAAGCAATTAGCAACTGGTCGTATCGTTATCTGTCACTAGGGGGGAAATTAATTCTTCTATGATCGGTTTTATGTGGCATCTCGGTTTATTGGTTTGCTCTGGCCAAATTTCCTTTGGCTATTATCAGTACTCTACGACAAAAAATGTTTTATTTCTTATGGAACAAGAGGGCTGAAGGTTAGAAGATGCATTTGGTTAAGTGGCAGGTGATCTCAAAGCATTTTGCTTTTGGCAGGTGGAACATCAAACACTTGGAATGGCTCATTATGTCTCTTCGACTGAAGTGTTTATGGATGCCATTGTTTGGGAAGGGCCTTCAGAACCAAATTCTCATGGCTAAATACTTACACAAGAGATTGGTTACAGATTGGCTCAGAGAAGGGGAAAAAATGTCCACATGATCTCTTATTTCTGGAACGGTTTCATTAGAGTTCTCAGCTGGATTAGCTCTTCTATTTGTTAGAAGGTGGGCAACGGGAAGAGGATTGTTATTGGAGTGGATCTGATTATTGGCCTTAAAAATGACTTTGTTTTATCTCCGGTACTGGTTGATTATTTAAATGATTATGGGATCAAAACTCTCGATCAAGTGAGAAACTACAGAGAGTACCAATTATCTCAGTCTTATTGGTTTAGTGCAGAGGATTTGGATCTGGGTGGTTCTTGGAAGGAAGAATGGACTCATTCTTATTGGTTTAGTGTAGAGGATTTGGATCTGGGTGGTTCTTGGAAGGAAGAATGGACTAGGTACTCAAACCATCTCCTCGGGGTGGGTACCCGATTAAGAGAATCCGAGGATGATTTTGTTTGGTCCTTCAATGGGGCTACGAGACAGGTCTCTGCTAGACTTGCTTATGAATATTTTGCTATTCAAATGCTTGTGCCGTCAAAGGGTTGGTGGCTTCAGGATCTTTGGTCTTGGAAGATCCTGATAAAGTTTTAGTGCTTCAGTTAGCTATGTGCTGAGAACCATATCAACACCTAGGATAACTTGCGCAAACAGGGGTGGATGGGACCCAACCGATGCTCACTCTGTGGTTGTGAAGAAGAATCACTTGATCATTTGTTTGTGGATTGCAATTTTTTCCCTGCTTGTAAGGTGCTTCGTTGCTAGAGTAATGGACTTGCCTTTCATATGGGAAGTTGGGTTCTTAACTCATCACAAAACCCAATGGGACAAGGTTCGAAATAAATTCCTATACCTTCCTATCTTTTACATTTGGCATATTTGGTTGTCTAGAAATGAATGGATCTTTGTTGGAAGAAGACCCGATGTCAGAAGGGTTGGCTTTGGTATTGTTGGGACTTTTAAAGATTTTCCTATGGTGCTTCGTGGTAAATCGGTAAGGGACATTGGGAAGGTCCCTTCCTTAACTTATGCTTTAGGTTTCTTTGATGGTGCAACAAATTGACATTTGGGTGGTGGGGGTTGTATTTTATACATTAGTGAGATTCACTTTTATAAACTGAAGATTGGATATCGTAGAAGCACTAATACATGTGCCGAGTTACTAGCTCTATGTGATTTACTCTTTTTTGCCTCCCATGTGGGGATCCCATGCTTAGACATACCGGGTGACTTGAAGGTGATGATTGATTGGTCAAATCACCTCTCACTTCTGCAGGTTATGGACTTGGAACAATGGTGCAACCGGATTGAGGACTTGAAGAAATATTTCACAAATCTGCACTTCTAACACATTTATAGGGAACACAATATGATTGCCGATATTTTATCAAAGGAGGCATTGCGGCATTGCTCATCGGATGTGGATACTTGGAAATCGAGGAGTTTATCGAGGATAAACTGATTTTCAAGAAAACTTTACAGGTTTTTTGATTCGAGATTCATTACTATTAGTCTTCATGACTAATGGGAAGATGGGGCGGTTTTGTCTTCGCATGGACTGTTTATATGTGTTTTAAATTATCTGGTTTGCATAGATCTTAAAGCTACTTTACAAGCCATGATAGATTTTATATAGACTGAGATTAGAGTTGATATACAGACAGTTCAGTTTTTTTTTTAACACTATGATGTATATATTTTGTATCGGGCTATGTATATGGTTACCTTTGATTCTATGAATACCAAGGAACTCTTAAACAAAAAAAAATTTAAGAAATGATGAAGGGGTAAATGCATGACACAAGGGCTTCAAATAAAATCTAAAATTGGATTACTTACTGGTGTGATGATATTGGTCCAGAGAAATTAGTGTGAACAATGGTGTTGTTATGGTAGGTTTTCTTCTCCTCCTGGTGATGCCTTGTCTTACGAAGGATGGATCTGTCGCCATTTTCCCCATTGTCTGTAACCCCCTCTTCATTTACCCCATCTTTTTTAATCCCATTTGCATCTTCGAATGATATCTCCTTTCATAAATACATCAATCACCAACAGCTGCATCTGTCCTTAGTTTTGCATAGGAATTCTTATCCGCTTTACTTTTCACGCCAGTGTCCTGCTCCCACCTCCACTATTGTTGCAGCAGAAGTTAAACAGCGGACGAAGAACAGAGTGAAGGAGAAGAGAGAATCAGTTTCAGCAGGTGCCACTGCACATGTCAGCCAAAACCAGTACACAAAAACCAATACGCAAAAGCACAAACAACCCAAAGTTTTCTTATGGAGCGACATGTTTAGAGGTTATGTAAATAACGGCCTCTGCGACGAAGCACTGAGGTTGTATTATCAAATGCAACGCGCAGGCATAGAGCCGGACAGGTTGGTATTTATTTCTGTAATCAATGCATGCGGTAGCCTATCAGCTCTGCAAGCGGGCAGGGAGATTCATCAAGATATCAGCGAAACGGGCTTTGAGTCGAATATTTTTGTGGGTACTGCGCTCCTGTCGATGTATATCAAATGCGGGAGTTTAGAGAATGCACGCCAAGTGTTTGATAGAATGCCCGAACGGAATGTTGTGTCATGGACTGCAATGATTGCTGGTTATTCCCAAAATGATCATCCTCATGAAGCCTTGGAATTATTCAATGAAATGCTAGTCCAGGGCATAAAACCCAACTCGATTACTATGGCTAGTGTTCTGCCTGCTTGTGCTGATTTATTGGCTCTGGAACAAGGTAAGCAAATTCATGGTTATATAATAAGACATGAGTTTGCATCTGATGTTGTTGCTAGCACTGGGCTTGTAGACATGTATGCCAAATGTGGGAATGCTAGTGTTGCCCTCAAATTGTTTGAAAGAATGGCCAGTCGTAATGTTGTGGCATGGAATGCAATTCTTTCTGGTTATTCTCAGAATGGCCATCCCCATGAAGCTTTGACATTCTTCAATGAAATGCAAGTTCAGGAAATAAAACCCACCTCAATCACCATAGTTAGTGTTCTCCCTGTGTGTGCCCATTTATTGGCTCTGGAACAAGGTAAGCAGATCCACTCTTATGTAATAAGAAGTGGTTTTGAATCTGATGTTGCTGTGGGCAATGGGCTTGTATATATGTACTCTAAATGTGGAAATGCTAACATTGCCCGCAAATTGATTGAAAGAATGCCTAAGCGGAATGTTGTGACATGCAATGCAATGATTGCTGGTTATTCACAGAATGGCTATCCCCATGAAGCCTTGGCATTCTTCAGTGAAATGCAAGTCCAGGGCATACAACCCAACTCAATCAGCATGGTTAGTGTTCTCCCTGCATGTGCGGATTTGCTGGCTTTGGAACAAGGTAAGCAGATACATGGTTATGTAATAAGAAGTAGATGTGAATCTGATGTTGTTGTGGGCACTGGGCTTGTAGACATGTATGTAAAATGTGGGTATATAGACATTGCTCGACAAGTGTTTGACAAGATGTTGAATCGAAATGCAATCTCATGGAATGCCATGATTTTGGGATATGGAATTCATGGACATGGTCAGCACGCTCTTGCTCTTTTTTCCCAAATGCAACAGACAAGCACAAAGCCAGATCATATCACCTTCATTGGTGTTCTGACTGCTTGCTCTCATGCAGGACTAGTAGATGAGGGTTGGCAATACTTTGAGTGTATGAAGTCCGATTATGGCCTTGCACCTGAGTTGGGGCATTATGCTTGCTTGGTTGACCTTCTTGGGCGTGCAGGACGTCTAGATGAAGCACATGACATTATAAAAAAGATGCCATTAGAGCCCAATGCTGTAATTTGGGGAGCCTTGCTTGGCGCTTGTAGAATTCACTGCAATATTGAGTTTGGAGAACAAGCAGCAAAACACCTTTTTGAATTAGAACCAAACAATGCTGGATGTTATGTACTGTTGTCAAACATCTATGCTGAGGCAGGTAGGTGGGAGGATGTAGCAAAGTTGAGGAGAATGATGAAAGATAGAGAAGTGAAAAAGCCACCGGGATGTAGCTTTATTGAGATAAATAGAGAGGTTTACAGATTCTTTGCAGCAGACAGAACCCATCCTCAATCTAATCAAATTTATGCTATGTTGGAAACCTTATACGAGCAAATGAAAGAGTCAGGATATGTGTCAAATACGAATATTGTGCTGCAAGATGTGGAAGAGGAGGTGAAGGAAAACATGCTAAGCAGCCATAGTGAAAAGCTGGCCATTGCTTTTGGGATCATCAATACAAGCCCAGGCACCCCCATCCGTATCATGAAAAACCTTCGTGTGTGTAATGACTGCCATATTGCTTCTAAGTTCATTTCCAAGATTGTTGGGCGAGAAATTATTGTGAGAGATGCCAACCGTTTCCACCACTTTAATGATGGATTATGTTCTTGTGGAGATTATTGGTGACGCTCCTTGAACCTACCAGTAAATATATTTATGCTTCCAAACGAATATTTTCATATTATTCTTTTATTAGATAGAGGGTAATATCCTTGTACAGAGAGGGCTTGTGTTGATCTTTGGATGTGATGATAGACATGTCCACAAACTAACACAATAATATGGACTTGTGACAAATACTTGACAAAAGATATTATGGTTGGGGCTATGCTGGTTAATCTTGACATGCTTATTACTTCACTTGATGATGTTTGATGTTAGAGGGCTAGGTACCACACTTAGGGTTAAGGTCCACATCAATGTGACTTTAAGAGTTTTCTAATCTCAATTGTACAAATCAAGACACCCTATCATTTTGATCAGTGAAGCTTATTGATCTATCTTTAATGTTTGTCCCCATGGGAATTCTTATGTATTATGGAACTTTCTTTTATGATGTGATTACTCTTTGATTGGATTTATTAAAATAATTATGTTCAGACTCCCTAAATACCAATAAATATATGTAAATCTTCATAATATATTTGACATCTTTTAAAGAAAAACTTGGTGGAAATTCAGTGCAAATTCATCAATGCTAATGATGATGCTTGACCTAACAAGAACATCAAGAGAAACTTAATATATCCAACATATACAGCCTATGGCTAATTTTTTTGTGCATTCAACGTTCCAATGAACTTATGGGATCTGGATAACAAAAAATTATACAAATACTTTATATATTAAGATTATAAGCTTCATATGATTCTCTCATAATCCCGGGTATGATTCCTCTGATTATGAAATTGAAGGATTGTTATGAGAGATGGAAAATGGATGTATGGTCATGTGAAGATGGAAGAGAGAATTGCAATAAGAGCAGATCCAAATGCTGTTTGATAATAATGCTTAAATATAGTTTTATATAATGTTATTTTTATACAGTTTCTTGTATATGCCATTGAGTAAATTTTTTGAAGAGTTTAGTACAGTTTCAAATAGTGTGTAATTTACATGGTCAATTTTTAAACAGTAGAATGTTATGTTTCTGGACCTCTTTGTTTGTATTTGTTCATTTGTTTTTTGTTCGTCCTGACAAACCGGTAATAAGTCACACAGAGCATACATTTCACAATTTTCGATGTAAATTATCATTGGATCGATTTCATAAAGAAACATCTCATACCTTTAACAATGTTTGATATCAAGTTTCATTGTCCTTGGTTGTTAAACAGGTGCTATATTATGTTAAAAGGCCATTTGGGTATAGATTAAATTCTTGGTATTGTGTCGTATCTAGTCCAGATAGAAACATGACTACATTGCAGTTATTGTTTTGCAACGAGATGTTTCAAGAATGGGAGAAAATTATTAAAAAATGTGAAGCACTAGAATTGGCATATGAAACAAAGGATGTAGATACATTTTCTTCTTGGTTGAAGATGGAAGCTTCCGAGGTGAAAATTCTTTGATCGATCGAAACTTAGGGAGTTGAAAATGCGTGAAGTAAGTATGAAGAAATAAAATAACAAAAAATAGGCAAATAACATCTTCTGAGGTATGGGTGGATGATTTTCTATTAATGAGATACAATTTTTTTTTCAGACAAAAAAATCCTGACCTTGATATTCAAAAAGAATCAAAGGGCATCAGAATGTGCCTCCCATAATTGGGCAATTACAAAGCTACCAGCAGAGCTGAAACAACAAGCCAATACAAAAGGTTTCTAAGTATACAAAGTATCAGTTTTTTTAACTGACCAGGAGAATCCCAAAATATAAGCCAGATTACCAAGTACGAAGCCAATACTGTCTGAACTAGGAGAACAATGAGAGCCCAGAGAAACTGATCCAGAGATGCCCACCCCTTATGCTTAAAAAGTTCAGAGAGATACAAATCTTTTAGTTCCAAAAAGGAAAAGAGACAAGCTCCGGCACAATGCTCTAAAAGAGTTCAAATTCACCACTCATGCTGATAGAATCATCAAATTTCTCAGAGAATAAAAGGAGACAAGGGGTCAAGATAAGAGCATATTTGGATAAGCTGTCTGCACTCTAATTGTGCTCTCTATAGATATGACGAATGTCCAGCCAGGTAAAACCATCCACAAGTGATTTGATATTATCACACCAGTGGGTCAGCTCAAGGGAGGTAAGAGAAGCTTTGTTATTTTCCCAATTTATAATCACAGAGGAGTCACCATAAATATGCAAAAAAGGGAGGCCCATTTTATGTGCCACCAAAAGAAGTGACCGCAAGGCCAGGAGCTCAGCTCTTGTGTTAGTCGAAGGACAACACCCAAGCTTAAAAGAGAGAGTATGTGAGCTGCTAATGGTAATATAAACACGTGCCCCTCCCAGGGAAGCAGCGGCAGCCCCATCGAAGAAGCCACAAAGAAAAACTAAGTCTGGAGCAGCACTGATATCTCTGAGTTTTTTCTTTTTAACAGGTACAGGATAGTGGTGCATCAGATAATCAATCTGAAACAACACATTGTTGATTGAGGCCCACACACCATAAAAAATGCTCTTGTTTTGCATCTTCCATATGCGCCAGCATACAAAGATCATCAAATATTTGAAACCCGCGTGCTCAGAGAACATAGTAAACCAAAACTTTAGAAGATCAGTGACTGTGCCTTATGAGCAAGGTAATTCACAGTGATAGATCCCACAAATCTTGGACCAAACCGAGGAGATAAAGGGGCAATCCATAAAGATATGCTGAGTAGTCTCCTCAACATTGAAGCATAAAACACATTTGCCAGGGCCTGTCCAGCCACGCTTTACAAAGTTATCCCGAGTCAAGACTCTGTTAGAAAGAGCCAACCAGAAAAAAAAATTACTCTTTAAAGGATACATACCATGCCAAATCATCACCATGTACTGATCCTTGGGTGGTTCCAGCAAAGTAATGGACATCAAATCTTACACCTGAGCCACCGTGACCATACCATATTTTTTTATTATGGAACCAAAGGAGTTTATAAGCCACGGGCTTGAGTCTTATACCACCATTCTCAAGGCTAGAAATATAATCATTCCAGCAGGTAGCCCAATAACCCCCCAGTTTCAGATCATCTGCCAATAACTAATAAGACTGTGCCCCAACCGTAAGATTATGGGAATCTTGAAGGCCCGTGATGCCATAATCCATAAGATATTCAATTAGATCATGAGGGAGGAAGAGACGTACAGAAGAGCCAATTATGGGATCATATTCCTATATGAATACTTTTACCATTCCCTACCTCAGCCATCCCAAACCCCTACCCAGCCAGGACAGAGTATTTAAAAAACCATTCCAAAAGATCGAAGTTCCTTTGACAAGGAAGTGTTTTACTCTGAGCCATACTTCCACAGATTGTTTTTTTAAGTATTTCGTTGAGATCACTTTATGCCATAATCCTGAACCTTTAAGCACCAACCATAGAATCTTCAGACGTAATGAGACACTGAACCATTCTAGGTTTTTTATGCCCCAACCCTCGAATTCAATAGGTCTGGAGAGCAGCTGCTAGTCCACAAGATAGTAGTGCTTTCTATCACCCGAAGAGCCCCATAAGAAATCAAAGATCAGCTTCCTCAATTTGTTAAGTATGGATTTAGGTACAGGTGCAAGGGCAAACCAGTACACCGACAAACTGGAGAGGACCGCACGTATGAGGACTAGCCTACCCCCCAGTTAGAGGAGTTTATGTGCACAGTGATGAATCCTCCTTTCGAAGCTATTAATCAGCCACAACCAGTCTTTTACCTTATATCCCAACGGCTTGATAAAGTAACCCAGGTACTTGAGGCCATTCTGTATGGGCTACATCTTGTAAGGTAAAAACTCTTAATATTGCTTTGTACCCCAAAATCGAGGTCACTAGAAAGGAACCATGATTTCTCAAGACTGATGCACATTCCTGATGCCAAGCAGAAGGTATCTAGAATGACTTCAAAAGACATCCATTCTACCAAAGTACCCATGCCGAAAAGAACCACATAATCGACAAAAAGGAGGTGAGTAAGGGTCATGTTAGCCGAGATCTTAATGCCACGAATCCTTCCCTTAGCCTTTGCATCTTTTATCAGTAAGCCGAGTCCTTCAATCACTAGAATGAACAATAGAGGGGATAAGGGACATCCATGCCTGATCCCCCTAGAGGCAGTGAAGAAACGAGAAGGATTACCATTAATCAGGAATATAAAAAATTGCAGATGTGAGACAGCCCATGATCCAATTAACTCCTCCCAAGGGAATACCAATCTGAAGCAGTATGAGACGGAGATAAAACCAGTTATCCCTGTCAAAATCTTTGACTAAATCCAGTTTTAAGACCAGAGCTCTGCTATTTTTTGTCTTCAAAGTATGTAATGCTTCCTATGTGATTCTGATTGGCTCAACAATTTGTCTGTTCCTAAGGAAGCCGAAGTGCTCAGGAGAGATATACTTGTCCAGAAAGGGTTTCAGCCTGAGAGCAGCAATTTTTGAGATAAGCTTATAAACCAGGTTGCAGAGAGAGATAGGCCTAAAGTCTGCAAAGGAGAGGGGCTTCTCCTTCTTAGGAATCAGTGTTATGAAGGTAGAGTTCAGCAAGGCTTCCACCCTCCCCAAAACCCTAGAAGATTCAACAATTGCAAGAAGTTCTTCACCCAGTAGATCAAAAATGCTGAGAAAGAATTCAACTGGCCAGCCATCCGGGCCTGGGATTCTATCCTTTTTGAAGGACCTCAGAGTCCCTTCAACCTCCCCCATTGATATTTTAGAAGTAAAAGTGCCAGAT
This sequence comes from Pseudotsuga menziesii, assembly GCA_001517045.1. Taxonomy (NCBI): domain Eukaryota; kingdom Viridiplantae; phylum Streptophyta; class Pinopsida; order Pinales; family Pinaceae; genus Pseudotsuga; species Pseudotsuga menziesii. The sequence continues at coordinate 545,370 of LPNX010494705.1, forward strand.
ACTTCCTCTGCAACAAAGGAAGGAAAGAACTCTATTACCTTAAGCTGGTCGAAAATATTAGTTTGATTGTCATCTTTAAAAATCTCTGAGAAATGTCTTATGCCCAACTCCTTCAACCTTTCCTCATCCTCCACCCATATATCATCTTCATCCTTAAGAGCCCAAATGGAATTATGATTCCTGTGAGCCGATGCAATGGAGTGAAAGTATTTTGTATTCACATCACCAAGCTCAGCCCATTTAGTCCTACTCTTAAGCTTTTAGGTCAAGAGGTCATGTGCAAGCAACTTAAATTTCCTGTCTCTAAGAACCCGAAGGGTTTCAGTGCCTTCAGAGGAAAGAATACCTGAGGGGCAAGATGATAGCAGGGAGGAGATCTCATCAACCACTACCAAATAATCACATTTCATTTGTAGGGCCCTATCCTGAGTCCATTCTTTCACTTTCTTTTTAAGAAGCCTAAGATTAAGTGCCAGGCCTCTCATATTATCTAGTAATTGATCCGCATCCCAAGAACCCCAACACTCCTTAACAAAGTCATAGAAGTCAACCTCAGTGATCCAGGCCCTATTGAATTTGAAAGGGTAAATTCTAGCTGTGGCATCCACTGCCCATTCCAAGCAGATCGGGTAGTGGTCCGAAACATCCGAGGGAACAAACCACACTCTATGGCGGTGAAGGATAGGAATAACTGAAGAAGCAATCAAGAATCTGTCGAGTCGCTTTCTGATACCATGCACACCAGCTCTACCATTTCTCCAAGTGGGTCCTGCAAATGGGGGGGCCAAGTCAACCAGATTATGATTATCAATAAGCTGGGAGAAATAGTGGGCAAGAGGGTCTAAGCGGGCTTTATTCCCCCAGATTTCATCAGCCCCAATAGTAAAGTTTAGGTCTCCAGCCAAGATAAGGTTTGGTAGCAACAAGAAGCCACTAGCAACAACCCTATTCCAGAAAGAGTCACAGTCCCTATATGGTCCATAACAATTGAGAACAGAAAAGGTGGCGGAGGAGTCCCTAAAACGGGCTTTCACCAGAATCCCAGCCATCATTTCAAAGGCTTTACATCAAACAGAGTGAGGGTTCCAACCTTTCAACAATCCACCGGACAAACCAACAACACTAGTAGCACAGAACTCCCAACCTGGAAGGAGTTTTGAGAAGGCCAGGAGGGCAGGATAATGACTACACATTGTTTCCTGGAGCAATATCATATTAGGAGACAGGGAGCAAAAAAGAGTGTAGAGGGTTCGTTGTTTGGCCAACCCCCCAAAGCCACGAACATTGAGGTACATAATTCGCATCAAGAACCCAAAGGAGAGGGTGACAACGCTCTAAGTTCCTTAGGATGGGAAGCAGTATGACCTGTAGCCGCGTTCTTGATCCTGAAGGATAGAGGGATGAAAGGAGGAGACTCCGAGCAAGGCCTAGAAGCCGCATGTGGTTTCTTTTTAGGTTTCCTAATTGTGACATTTTCAAAATGGATAGAGTCCAGGGGTAAAGTAGATGGGGAGCTCAGAGTTTTTGCCGAAAAAATCGTAAGTGTCTTCAATAGTGAGGGGTTAGAGAAAGCAGGAGCCGAGCAAGGACTAGCAAGAGTGGTCGAGGAAGGAGAGTAGTTATTAAAGCCTAAAAGGGGAGGGAAATCATCAGGGGAGAAGAGAGGGACATCATGATTCAGGGAGGGAGGTGTCTTTGATGACGAAAGGTGAAGAGGTCTCACATCCGTAGAAGAAGGTTCCACTGGGGAAACCAGATGAGCGTCCCTAGAACCCGACAAAGGACAACAGAGTGATACCAAAGAGATAAGGGAAGGAGGTCTCGTGCCATCAGGGGAAAGTTCATCCAAAGAAACCCCAAGAACAAGCCCGGGATGGGACACAACCCTAGACGATTTAGACAAAGATACACTAGCTTCAATGTTTTGGATAATCAGAAGATCATTATTAGAGACATCTCCAAATAAGGACAAGGATTGTGCATACTTACCATTCATTGGGCAGGGGTTGGTAGTCATGTTCATCAAAAGTTGAGGCGCTTCATGCAAAACTGGCGAAAGCGTTCCGTCCGATGAACAGGAGGGCTTCAAACCATGGAGAAGTAGTGGGCAGGAGCGATGTAGGGTCCCCACCTCATGACACCGATTGCAACGGAACGGAACATGCAAATAGTCAAGTTTTTGAACTATAACACTATCCATGCACTGAATCTCCACCTCTGTAGGAAAACCCTTCGAGATGTCAAGTTCAACCAAGATCTCGGCACTTCTTTTGTTGAAGATGGTATGGAAGTCATCTTCAACAGCAATAAACCTACCCAGGGAATTTTCCAGCCCTACCGGAAAGTCTTTGTTCCAGAGCAGAAATGGTAGCACGGGGAGTACCATCCACAAATGTATTTTAACTACCTTCTCCTTCAAAGGGTCAAAGGCTATGTGCCACCTACTCAGCACAAGCGAGCCCTTCCCAATTTTCCAAGGTGCATCAAGGATACGTGTGGCATGTTCTTCTTCCAGAAAAACAAATACCAGCCACCCTTTGGCTAATAAGTTGATGGTCAGAACGTAAGTAAGCAGCGGCTTCCAGTGAAGCGACGCCCACTCCGTCCATTCCTTCTTTCCCATGCTGCAGTACTCACACCTCCCTATCAGATCCCTAGTGCATAGGGCACCCACCCTCTCCATGAAAATATCCTTACAAAGAACATGCCAAAAACGTCTCTCATGGGCTTTTATGGACTTACTGTGTCGTTTCGCTCGGGCTCTAGAAACCCCCAAATGGAAAGCTGAAAAACCAACCCCTGACCTAGGGTCCGTTCTCCTTGAAGCCTCCTAGGCCATAATGCAAGAGGAGGCCCCACTAAGAACACAAATACCAAAAACCTGAAAGAGACAGATACCGGCAGATAAATCTTTGAGAAAAAAACGAGCGTAGAGAGCACCACCAAGTCCCAAGGAACCTAAGACTCCCAGGATAACAGCACCACAAGTGTGCCCACAACAGGACTGTAGGGAGTTAGACAAGACGACCAAACACTCAGCCAACAGTCCAATAGACAGACAACCGATCCAGACCACCCGACAGGCCTCGTCAACGAGAAGCACGAGAACATGGAAAAAAACCCCAAAATCCCAGTGGAAAACGAAACCGTAGAAGGTGTTCATAGCACAAGGAGTAAGAAGAGAAATCTTGTTCCGACCAAAGTCATAAAACCCTCCAAGGGCCAAAGAAAAAGAAACGGCTCAAACCGCAACCAAACATGCCATACACCAAAAAAATCCCATCATACTCTTGCTCGCATCACTGCGTCCCAGAGCAATGATACAACCCTCATTGTCAACCCCATAAAACAAGAAAGGAGGCATAAACAAAATAAACAGGACCCGCACATCATAGAGCACCAAAACCTCACCAATGAGTGACGTGAAAAGCATGCAAAGAAAACCCCAGTTAAGAAATCATCGAAACGACCAAGGGAGAAAGGTGACAGACCTGGACATATAAAACCCAGAGACTAATTCCCACTTTTTGACTCATGGTTGGTACTAGTCTCCCACATAGGGAGAGGAACTCCATGATAACCCACCCAAACACCAACACACAGAGCCACTTGATGACAGTATGGAGCATAACCAAACAAACCCACAAGATACCACCCCAAGCCCCGCAAGAAAAGGCATTGGTAAGGGACCTATAGCTTACCTTCAAATAAACCGTTGAAAAATGCAAACCGACTGCCATCTTCTAGACTAGAATCGAGCATGAGGAAGAGCCACAACTCCCGGAAGAGGTGCCCTGTCACATGTACCAGGAGGCACAAACCTTCGCGGCCATTGCCTCCCGTTGTAGAGCTGAACAAGATACATTTATTTATACATAGAGAGGTGACCTTTGGTTTTCAACTTCCAAAGGTATGTTATGACTCTTTAGTTTGTTTTCAAACATATTTACAATATTTATAAGTAGATAATAATTTTATAGGGTTAGGTATATTTAACATTTCCCACTTAATCTGAAGGGGTGTTTGTGAGCCCAAGCATCTTTATTAACTTTTCAAGGTTTTCTCTTCCAAGCGCTTTGGTGAAGATGTCTGCAATTTTCTCACTTGTGGAACAATGTCTCAAATAAATAGTCTTGGTCTCTACATGATATCGAATATGACAATATGTTGTGTTGATGTTCTTAGTTCAATCATGAAATTTGTGATTCTTTGCCAACTTGATTGTAGAAGTATTATCAACCAAAAGAGGAGTAAAATCCACCTCTTTCTTTTGCAAATATTCAAGTATCTTCTTGATCCACACAATCTCCTGTGCTGCTTCTATTGTAGTCACATATTCTACCTCTCAGTTGTGGAATCTGTTGGAACAAACTATTTGTGTGATCTCCAGGAGACAATTGTTGATCCAAGACTCATGAGCTAGCATGAAGTAGACACTCCATTCTCTTTATCACCATTAAATTCTGAATCAGAATATCCAATCAGTTTGAAGTCACCCACCATAAAATATTTGAGTCTAAGGCCTTGATTCCCCTTCAAGTCTCCTAGGCCTCGTTTTGTAATAGACAAATATCCTTCATAGGGTTTTTGCATGAACTTGGCAAGGATCCCAACAATAATGGAATATTTGATAATGGTGGTATGGTAGATAAGACTCTTCACAAGTTGTCTATACTTAGCTGACATTAGGATATTTACATATTAAGGAGTTGGTTAAGATCAACTTGGTCAAAAGCGTCTTTAGGCAAAGTGTGTTTCTTTAGTATGCATTTGTACTTATTTAATTCAACAATTATAATATGTTCTAGACATAGAATGATCAATGGTTCAACTTCACCTTGATCTTAATGGATTAACACCCGATTGGTCCACGATCTGTTAAAGAAATGTAACTACGGAAGATATTCTATTTTGTATTATTATTGTTATTACCCCTTCCGGAGATGTTGTTCCTCTAATTAGGGATGTCATTAATGTAATTGGTCATGTAAAGTCTTGAGGTAAAACCTCTCTTGTAAGTCAGGTCAGTAGTACCCACAAAAATATTATTAAAATGTAATTTTGAGTCTCCCAAGGTAAGTTGGCCCTAATTGGGAGGATAGGTTAGACTAGTTGGGTTATTAGGTCTCTCTACTCAGTATAAATAGGGGAGGTGCCTCCCTCATTTGGACACAAGGCAGAACACTCAGAGCTCAATAATTGCTCTAGAGAGAGAAGGAACAATCCATCTGGGAGAGAGGAAGCAGTCGAATAATATTCTTGGTGTCTTATAATTCTTATTCTTTGGGTCTTACACTGTAATTGGTTGAAGTCTATATCGATGAAGTTTTTTTGGGTTTCTTCCCAATGAGGGTTTCCTAGGATAAATCTCTGTGTTCTTTTGTGTGGTTGTGCTTGTCTTTCTTTCAGTGATCCTTTTGTATATGGTTATGATGTTATCATGCTAAATGTTTTTATATCTTGTATAACCATTTAAATCTTAACATGGTATCAAAGCCACCTTGAAAGAAGTCTTTGTGCAACCGAAACACTGCTACAACTACAACTACTGGAGATTAGGGTTCCATGATTGAAAACCCCTAGAAGACAAAATCTAGTCATCTTGGAACTTTCACTATAAATCTATATTGGAGAAGGATCAGGAGATGAAACTTTGACTGGCCGAAGATGAAATCTTGATGTAACTTGTGTGTGAATTTCAACCACAGTTTCGCTACATTTTAGGAGACATGATTCCTCCAAATCAAGGTTCCAACCTCCTCCAGAGTCTAGTCTCAAAAAGGGAGAATTTCTATATCTCGGGTTAGGAAGGTCCAAATCAAATTTCACAAGTTGCATATAGGGCACATAATTTAGTTTCTGTGGTACGAGTTTCAGACCCCAGAGGTGAAACAATGACACGTGGCAGTCCATACAAGTTCATTATGTTGAACAGTTCTAAAATAATTCACCTTGGGAAACGTAGCATAAGCCCCACTTGGAGAATCCAATTTTGCTCTAACCTGTGGGGTTGGAAATAAGATAGATCTGACTATCTCAGGACGAAGTTGCATACCTTGAGGAGTAGAAACTTCAGAGATATAGTAGAAACAAGATCAGGAAATTCTGTAGAAGAAATTGAAGAAACTAGGGCTTCCTCTTCCAGGCACTTCCCTCCACCGATCAGTTGAAAAAGGAGGAACATCAAACTCGCCCTAGGAGGGAGCATCTTTCTATGAAATAAGTTCATCATTCTGTGGATTTTCAATTTTTCACCTAACACTACTGCCGGGAAGAACTAGGGCATCAAATATTTTACAGTTATGTCCACCATTATGAGAAAATGAGTATGTTGATCAGCTCACCTTGTTGTAGCTCCCATTCATTGTTGTACCTCCCATTCACCATACCCTTGGTGCTTGTTTCAATCCATACAATTCTTTCTTCAATCTATATAATTTATCTTCATAGCGAAATCAATTTCATAGTCTGGAGGTTGCTTCACATACACTTCCTCCTCCATAAATTCATTTTAATATGTAGACTTAACATCCAACTTCTATACACTCCACTCATTATTTGTTGCAATGGCTAACACCATCCTCACAGTGTTAAGTTTGGCTATATGTGAAAAAGTTCCATTATGATCAACTTTATTTGTTGATTAAACCCCTGAGCCACAAGTCTTTCCTTGTGCTTCTCGAGTACTTCACCTTTGGCATTCAATTTTTTCTTGTAGATCCATTTCACACCTATGCATTCCTTATCTTTGGGAAAATCTACAAGTCACCAAGTATTTCTTCTTTCTATGGATTCAATCTCTTCATCCGTAGATTTCAGCCAGACTTGTTCTTTAATAACTTCATCAAAATTTATCAAATCATATGCAATTAAAGCAAATTCAAAAACCAATCTACTTCTTCATCTTGATCAAATAACTCCCTTAAACTCCTTGTATTCTAACATCTATTTCTATTCCTCATTGTAGCTAATGTGGGAATTGAATCACTACTTACCTGTGATCTAGTTGTTTGTTATAACTTGATGGTTTTCCTCTCTCTTGAGTTCTAGAGGCATTTTGAATATGATGAGCTTTCTCTCGATGACTTCCTTCTAGACGCATTTGTCTATAGAATTGGTTTTCCACCTTGTACTTCCTTCTCATATTCATCATTATCTTCAGATAATGCAACTCCTACAACTGATTTATCTATACTTCCATCCCAAGCTTCTTCTTCCTTGAACTTGGCATCTTTGTTGATAATGCATTTCTTAGTTATGGGATTGTAGAGTCTATATTCCTTACACCCATCAATGTATCCAATAAGGATACACTTCTCACTTCTTTCATCCATCTTCCTCCTTATCTCTTTGGGTATGTGTGCATAAGCCACACACTCAAAAATCCTCAAATGAGAAATGTTATAGATCCTACCAGTCCAAGATTTTTGACAAACTTTGTCCTTCATGCTTTTCGTTGGAGTCATGTTCATAATATACATTGAACAAGCCACTACTCCCCAATATTCATTTGATAGGTGATTCTCCTTCAACATGTTTCGATCCATATTTAGCATGGTTGATATTTATTTTCACGCACTCCATTTTGCTATGATTATATCTTGTGGTATACTATATCTTGATTCCATAATACCTCCAAAAATTCATGAAATCATTTAATTTGAATTCTCTCCCTGTGTCTGATCTCAACACTAAAATATATTTTCCACTTTCCTTTTCAACCATTGCCTTAAATATCTTGAATACACTGAATGCTTCAGAATTCTACTCTAGAAAATAAACCCAAGTCTTCTAACTGTAATCATCAATGAAAATTAGGAAATAAAGATTTACAACTAACGCTGGTGTTTGCATTGGCCCACATAGGTTTGTGTGCAAGAGTTCCATGGGTACTTTGGCTCTACATGAAACTCTTGAAACAAACTTCTCGATATGATGCTTTGCTAATATATAACTCTCACACAAGTTTGTTGGTTGTTGAATACGTGGCAACCCTTTCACCAGTTGATTCTTCTATAGTAAATCTAATCCACCAATTTGTAGGTGTCCATACCTCAAATGCCATAACCATGACTAATCCAAACTCTTAGCTATGTAATCATTGAAAGAGTATTCCAGTTCACTTCTCATAGTGAGTGGAAAGGCTCAATTTTTAGTCATCTCCACCATGGCTATGAGTTGCTTACTTGGATACTTATCAATGATTGTACAAACATTGTTCTTTAAAAACACAATATACTTCTTCACTATGAGCTGTCCAACACTCAACAAATTACACTTTAAACAAAGTACATGTTAATACGCATCATGTATTGTTCTTATTTCACCATTGTGGGAAAAGACTACTATAACACCTTAACCATTAACATTCACCTTATGATCATTACCCAGCGTCACTTCAAACTTAACACTCGTGTCGAGATTGGAAAATAGCTCCTTGTTTCCAATCATGTGATTATTGCAACCACTGTCCAAAAAACAAATGTCTTTTGAAATTTATTGGGTCACATTGCCTGTCAAAAACGATGGTTTCTTATTATCTTCACACTGCTTTGTAATATTTGCAAATGTCTTACCAGCATCTGCCATCTTCTTCTTGTATTGGTTGGCAAAATGATCAAACATATTACAATCATAACACTGCACTTTTGACTTGCCATATCTCTAGATTCCTTGTTGCGAGGTTATGTTATTGATCCCCCTTAAACTATGAGGGTTATGCTAATATTTATTCTCATATTCTGAATAATCTTTGTTGTCTCTTTGTTCATGACTCCTGCCTCATCTATGTTTGTTACTGGACCTTCCTCTACCTTTGTTACTTAAAATTTACAATTGAGACTAAATGAATTCTCCAAAGAACTGCCTCCATATATTCTCATCCTGGATTCATGTGCTACCAAGGAACCAATCTACTCATCAATATGCATTTGATTGATATCTTTAGATTTTTCTATGGCTACAATTACAACTTCAGACTTTTTTGGCAAACTTTTGAGTACCTTCTCAAACACTATGTTCTAGGAAGCCTTCTCCATATTGTCTTAGCTGATCAACAACATTCATGGCCTGAGTCATTAACTAATCCACATATACCCCTTTTATACCCCCAATACTTATAAAAACCCCATACCCTACTCCCCAATACCTACAATATATTGACCTTGTTCTTCACAATTTAAAAACACCTCTTTATGAATGAATGTGATAAGATATTGGTCAACAAGGTGAATTCGCTATGGACATCACAAAACCACACAAAAATCACATTAAACTTTCCTTCTGATGAAAGTATTCCAAAACACCATCGAAACATCGGACTATCGATTAGCAAAAGACTATCAGAACATCAGACGATCGGTTATCGACTATCAGTTGTTAGCTTTCACCACGACTTACAATCAATGCACCTTTGCATTCATCCGATCTGATATTGGATATCAGACCATCATACATCTGGGCTGTCAAGACCATCGAGACTTCAAGTCTCTGATACATCTGTCGGACTTCATCCATTGGCTCCCTTGTCAACACCTTTTATGGCATACTTTGATGCCCTACCAACGATGAGGCACTTTCGACGTGCCTCGAGTCTGAGATGCCATCAAAATTGCTCTTTCGAGACTCCTTGCATACATTTCTTGTTGTCATCCCCAATATGGCACTCTGGATAGACTCTTTGGCTCCATGGTTAAAAAAAATAGGAATTGCTCTTTCGAGACTCCTTGCATACAATGCTTGTTGTCATCCCTAATTGTGCATTGGATGAAACTTTTGAGGGTGGACTTCTGATACGGCTCCAAGCGATGGCATTTAAACTTGGTAGGTGCAAACTTGAATGTTGACCCTAGGGAATGTGATGCCACTAAATCCTAACTGGAATTTTTTTAATAAGAGTATGGGTCACCTCTTTGCTTGTACAAAATTGAATTGACCTCCATCCATGCAGAGCTAAAATGTGTGAACACACCTCGAACCCTACTAATGCAAAATATATTGAAATGACAAACAGAATTGTACATGGATTTGAAGAAATAAGTATCTTCAACAAAGATGTCCATTAAGCTTCTTTAAACATAATGCTAACAAGATGTCCATTAACATCTAAGTCAAAATAATTTTTTCCTGGCAAGAGATAATTAACAATCTTTTAAGCTACAACACCTTGATTAGATCTGGCAAGAGATAATTAACAATCTTTTATCAGCATGCTGTCCCAGCTGTCTGCTAAAGCTGCCATATCCCACAACACACGACCTTCTCTCAACAAAGCTTTCAGTCTCTCACCATCGCCATTTATCCTATTGCCTCCCTCCAACTCCTCCTTTGCTGCATGTCTCTCTTTCTTTCTTCTCAGACCTCTCTTGCTTCACCTTCCGCAAAGAGCGCATTTTCTGGTTCAGTTTGCGGTACAAGTCGGTTAGCGGAGGTTGATTTTCCCGTTTTCAATTCTTGCGCCACAAACGTAAAGTTAGTAGTTAGAGCAACAACAGAGTCCCCGGTTTCAGTGTCCCCTCCTGTGCAAGAAGCCCATGCAAGAATGTCATCAAAGCTTCTTCAATTACAGCATAGACAAGAAGGTTCAGTCAACATAATAACTGACATTTATGAATGGTTTTAATGTGAATTTGATATACATTTGAGTATCAAATACGATTGAACGAGCTGTAACACTGCAAATACCTGGAGATAGCTGAGTTATTGTCATTTGAATCTCAATTGATGAGCGACCAACCCAAGTAACAGCACCAACAACTTTGAGGTCAGTATCCACACGAATAGGCTTCTTCAACACCATCTTGTCAAGAGACGCTGTAACTAGTAACAATGATCTACTTGTGTTGTCATAATCAGAGCAGTGCTGTGCCCATGAAAAAGGAAATAGCATTAAGAATTAAATGTAATTTTTTCCGGTCTCTTGTGTACAAATGATCTGTATACCTGCAACATTGATGAATCTAAATAAATAAAACAAATTACCTTGAGAGCGATGGTGCCGGCCAAGGCATCTAAATCCTCCAAGAGCTTACCGATTCTAACCTCGTTGTAGGGATTCCTGTACTGCTCTCGCAGTATGTGATCGGCGGAGAAGTTGTAGAGTATGCTGCTGCGGCTCTGGCTGGGCGTTTTGACTTTGGGCGCCAATTGGCTGATCTGTGGGGCGGGTGCATCTACCATAATCCTTTCGAGTATGCTGCATCTGACCTGCCACAGAGCATTCGTGACAGCCGAGTTATAGAGACGCGGCCACAGGCTGGGAGGCTTGAGGAGGGTTTCCCCGCATCTATTGACGGGGATTCCTCGAATGGCGAAACTAAAGAGACAATGGTAGCCATTGATAAGAGGGAAAGGCAAATCTATGAAGTGTGGCAAGCAGGGATGCTGAGTTTTATTCATCACCCTGCTAATTGGCAATTTATAGGCGTTTGTAGATTCTATGAGATGACAGATACCTGCATTAAGTTATATATATGTTGTGTGTGTCATGAGGTAGACCTAATTTCTTTGACCGGCAACTTTTATCGAAAAAAGGTTGATGGTGGTTCATGATAACATTAATTAATCTAATGTGGTTGTTGCTAGTAACGGGTGGGCATGTAAGCATACCTTCAAAATATTAGTAACAATAATATTATTTAAAGAATTGTAATAAAATTATACTTAATTAAACAAAAATATCTTTTAATTAAACAATCTTAATGAAGTGATTTGATTTGATTAATTAACAATGTAAAAATTAATTAAATTACTATATCCAAAGTAATAATGAAATATTAGTAATAATTCACAATAATATTATATATCATTTAACACCTAGGGTTATATCATAATGTCTACGGGACATAAATATTATAGGAAAAAAATTGGTTATATCATAATGTCTACGGGATATGAATATTAAATATTAGAGGAAAAAATTTCTAGATTATGATAAGTGCAAACATAGGCATTTAATTAATTTTCTTGATTCATGGTTAATATTTGACTTAATGAAGACTATGGTTGTACATAGAGATTTTTTTTCTTGAGATATATTTTAATCATGCTCAAAGAAATTTTAAGATATAAAATAAGAAAATAATGTATTTATATTTCAAAATGAAAAAATAAACTCTAAATCAAAATTATTAATTAATATTTTGAAACATACAAAGACACATTATTAATGTGTGACATCTTGGGCATTATCACAATGTGACATAGCCCTTGACAAATATCACAATGTGACATAACCCTTCATGAATGTTGCTAATGCAACATAACCTGTGATAAACGTCACAATGCGACATAACGCTTATTAAACGTCCAATATCACATTATTAATGTGTCACATCTTTGGTTGTGGTTACATATATCAACCAAACACTGTAACAAACCATGGATTAATGTCGTAATGTGATATAACCCTTGATAATGTCGCAGTGAAACGTAAACCTTGATAAACATCATAATGTGACATAACATTCTACATTACTATGTAGAATGGGATGGTTTAAACCATTTCTTTTGTCAAACGACTATATATATATATATATATATATATATATATATATATATATCAATAAAATTCTTAC
>LPNX010494710.1:0-107735 GCA_001517045.1 Pseudotsuga menziesii
TTACGAGTTATTTTCTCAAGGAATGACCATATGCGACATGGGAAAATAGTTCGTATCATGAATTTTATCTTTATAAATGTCCTTGTCCGTAATTATCCAAGAACTCTGCTGGTTTACATGAATGGAACTGGTGATAATAATCATTCAAATAATGGGGCGACATTTAAAACTGTAATGGTCTCTTGTCAACCTTAGAATTTCACTAATGAACTTTATCCTCATAGTTGTTACTAGTACTAGTAATTTCAATAATTTTTATAGACAGTATCGGAAAAGAAAATATATATAAACTGTTATCATTATCTCTGAATATCTTTTCAATTGAAGAGTTCATAGATATATTGGGAAAAGACAATTCTTATCTCTAATGTATTTAAACCCTTCTCATCATATTTTGCTTTATATCAAAAATGAAATAAAGGAGGCTATACCTGTAGAAGCTGAATAGTCCGTTAACATAAATTTAGTTCTCTACTGAAAGCACTTGAAACAACATATGATTTATTTTACTCTAGATTGATCTGTTAGCAGCAATCCCAAAAAAACTTTACCTGTCAATCTGTAAGATAAAGGAAAACTGTGTGCGTTAGCTTTACAGCTAAGTAAGCCCAGTCTAGCATAGTTTATCCACATGCTGTTGCAAACAGAGAACAATTAGAAAACTGAAGAAAGATAAACTCAACTAACATTCCAACCAAGTAATGATCTTACAGTTTCAAAGTAAATGGCATTAACTAAACAGTGTTTAACGATTGTGTTAACATACAGTTATGCTTTTTAAAAGTTTTTAAATTTTTTGAAAAATTTGGGGTTTTGACAATATGACTCTGTGTATGTTAGGGTTTTTCCTAACCAACTGTTAATAAAGATTTTTACTGTGTATTATATCTTGTAAATAGATTATTGTTTTTAGTTAAGACTGTAACCCAGTCATAGTGTATAATTTATAAAATTAACCTACCTGTTTGGAAAGAACAAACTAGTGTTTTCCTGAATGAAACCCTTGTCTAAATGAATTCTTCAATTCAATAATAATAGGATTCTGCTATTTGTTAACTCTGTTAAATTTATATCATTACATGTGTTTTGTGATATTTTTAAGTTGTATCTGTAAATATATTTGTAGAAAGGACTATAACCAGTCTATAGTAGTTGAATTCTTTATTGATATAATTATCCATATAATTGGATTTGAGCTTAAATGTTTTTTATTTATAAATATTAGATAAATTATTTTAGGGTTTCTACCCTGTAGTTTTACCTTCACAGGTGTAAGCCTATTTGATAATTATAAAACAGTTTTTATATAGATAGATGTTTATTTTTATATTATTATTAATCACATTCTCATTGTTTTTATTTATTGAAATGACAGATAGAATTTATTCAGAGTTCTTTGCAAAGATAAGCATAGATTCTGTAACTTAGTTTGTTCTTTATAAGTTAAGTACTTTTAATATAACCCTATTTAGTTTATGGTAATCATTAGTCTTAAATGAATTGATATCATATATGATTAGTGGTTATTTTCTTTACTGAACTGAATATTAACATTGTAACTTGACTGTGATTTTTCTGTTGCATTTCATTCAGCTACTAAGTGAACACAAGAAATATATACCTATCATACACACTTTAACCTCCATAATATTTTAATTTGAATAAAAATTAATCTATTGTCTGTAAATACACAGACTTATCTACTAAGATATTTTTTTATCATCTTAATCCTTCTACTTGTACTAGATTACTGCTATTTCTTTTCCAATATATATTTACATAAATAAGCTTGTTTAAAACAATAAACATAGATAACCAGATTATTATTCTTTTTAATAATAACCCACATACTCAAATAATTCACCCTGCTAAATACAAAATACATAACCAAATCTATTCTATTCAGTCTCTTATCATTTGCTTTCATCTACTGTAAATACCCTATCTGTGCTGGAGTACGGCCTAGTCCTTCCAGGTGTGAAAAAACAGAGACTAGAATTATTTTCCATTCTAACACATTAATTTGCAAATTCATTTCTTCAATAATCTAAAAGATTACTAAATTCTAACATTTTACAACTGAATATTTAACATTCATTTAACAGTCAGCTTCAAATTTATCTATCTAACACAGTAAAACAAAATAATGTAAAACCTGATTAGGATAGACAACAACAGCGTTAGGAGGTCGTTCCTCCCTACCAAAATCTTGGCGAGCGCTCAAACAACAATTCCTCAGGATCCCCGAGCATGTTCCTGGTCTTCTTGGCTGAGAACTGGTGGAGCATGCAAATAATAGACTGGTCCAATAACTCAGTAAAACAACCTGAACTCAGCAGTAAGATCTTTCAGCTTAAAAGCTGCACTAGATCACTCAGCAGTTATCCCCTCAAACTCTTTATACAATTCCCTTCCATTGAATTTCTCTGAAGTACATTCACCTGACTGATCACTTCTCTAGAATGAGCAGCCTCAGCTCTCTTCAATGGGCACTGTTATAA
This sequence comes from Pseudotsuga menziesii, assembly GCA_001517045.1. NCBI lineage: Eukaryota > Viridiplantae > Streptophyta > Pinopsida > Pinales > Pinaceae > Pseudotsuga > Pseudotsuga menziesii. The sequence continues at coordinate 2,502 of LPNX010494710.1, forward strand.
ATATTGCCTAGGTCTTTTGCATCAGTTTTCATTAATTGAGCCACCTGCTCTGATTCCACTTTCTTGGGGAATCATGACCCCAAATGTAGGGAGGTTTCCACCTGCAATAGTTGGAAGTGGTTTGAGGATGTTGCCACATGTCTGTTTTCTCTCCACCTAGTCCCCTCCACCATTTTGACCAGTAAACACTCTTTTAACAGCTCTCTTAAGCTGTTGTCTCCTCCTTTATTTATTTATAATAAAAATATTCAGAATTACATTAAATATCCTTGACTCTACTAAGTCATCAATTACAACTTAGCATAAAATTTAACATATTGTCCTAAAAAAAAATCAAATAATATAATTTTGTTTTTGCAAAAATTGGGGCATGTTACAGAAAGCATGGTCAATTTGATTCTCTATGGATAGGACCTTTTGTGATAACTCAAGTACAACATAAAAACACTTTCAAACTACAAATTCTAAAAGGTGAGGAGATGTTTGATGGCCCAATCAATGGGAAATTTATAAAACTCTATTTCATCCAAGGCTTCAAAGCCTTGTAATTGTAAAATATCATTTTTGTTTTTGTTTTTGCAAAATAACTCCATGCTCAATGGAACACTAGAAGGTAGGTTTAATCTTTGTTTTTCAGGAAAGGCATTTGTTCTGTGGTTCTTGGAACCCCACAGGGAGGTTTCCATTCCCGAGTAGGAGCCAGATGTTATCTCCTAAATAAATCAGTCCTCAATAAATTAGACTTAGAAGATTTATATTGTGTAGTGATAGGAGGTCAAAAATCTTTTTTAAGATTTTTAAGGATCATTATGAAAGATTGAGGTGTTTAATAAAGTTTGGAAAACTTTTGAATCTGTTTTCTAATAAAATATTCGAAGCTCATCTTTCGGTGGCTTAGGCGAACATCTCAACTGTTCATTAGCCACTGAAAAGCCCATCTTTCAGCAGCTTAAAAATAGAATTTGAAGCTACTTTAGCCACCAAAAGTGCAATGAAGTTAAAATGGTTGGTGCATCCATCACACTCAGCAACCGTCAACATGAAAAGCACCACCATCAAGCCATTACCCACCGAAAAGACAATATCTGCATTCAATCATGAGTTGGTAAGAGGGGTCATTATGAGATTGAGGTGACCTATCTAAGCACCAAACCCTCTCCTCCCTACACCTTTCCTAGGTCTGTAACTTAACCACCACAAGCATTGTGTTTCCAGTTTGAATGGTTACATTCCTTGTACTGGCTAGTTGCGGGTGTCATCAAATTACACCGTCACCTTGCTCAAATCGCAATTGCCAGTTAAATCTCTCAAAATCAGCACCCACCCCTTCCTTAATTCATTCCTTGCATGTGTCCTCACTAAGACAAGATTCCCTGAATCCCGCGTTGTAATTGTCTTCTCCAAGGCTTGAATTTTCAGTTTTGCAGGTGTAGAAGAACATTCCAGGAGATGAAGAGAGGAGGACCTACCCTAAGAAAGGAACTGGCTAATATTGGCTACCTTGAATCACACCCAGAGGTATGTCAGATGTTCAAGGACTCAGGATGATATAGGTTTTGTGAAAATATTCATGGATATCATCAGCAAGTGGCAGAACCCTTTTCTCTTACCTTTGATGGCTCAAAAGTAGTGATTGGGAGAGAAGAATTCTAGGGGGGTGAAGCTCTGATAGCTGAAGTGACAGAGCTCCCAATGACTAGGGAAAGCTGGTTTAAAATGACTATCATGAAGAATGTAGAATTTATGTCTTACCTAAAACCTGAGCACAAAAACATTGTATGGAAGAATAACATCCCTACATCTTGGCTTGAGTAAAAATGGCGGCACCTGGTGAAGGAAATTCTGGTCTACATAACTTGTGAGCACAGGTATAATAGGGTAATGATATACCATTTCAAGTTAATGAATCATTTCACTGGAAGGAGCCCCTTGAACCTACCTTTTTACCTCTACAAAATCCTGAATAAAATGGCTCATCAAGTTAGAGCCAAGCCCACCAAGATTGCATGAAGGTTATCCCATCATGGCCCGATTAAGCTAATTGTTCTTGAACTGGTGCAAAGAAGGAACATTGCATGGACATACTTCTTATTCTATAATGAATTTGAGATAGATTTGCAGCCATAGAACAAAAGGAATTCTTCTTCAAAGAAGTCCTCCACTCCTAGAAGTGGTAAGAGGAAGAGGAGTTCCATCTCTCCAATTCTAGTTGATCAAGCCTCTCCAGATCCTAAGACAAAGAGGGCCAAAAGGAAACTTGATTTTACTGAGAAGACAGAGAAAGAGGAGGCTTCAAGACAAAACAAAAACTTCCTCAACCTACCTTACTCTGATTTTGGGGATGAAGAAGAACAAGGAACTAACCTAGCAGATCAGGTTGTAGTAGTGCATGAGGATCTTCCCTCACCTACACCGAAGGAGGATTAAGGTGAACCAATGGCAGAAAATTCATCTAGCAAACCTAGATCCCAGAAAATCAATCAGCTGCTAAGGCAGGTGTATGAGCTAGAAGTTTTGGAGAGAGAAATCAAAAGAACCAATGGGAGGTTAACCAAAAGGAATGTTGAATTGTATGAATCCCTTCAGGAAATGAAAAGGAAGTATACCAAGCTGGAGGAAAGTAATCTCAGGTTAAGGAAGGAAAACACTAGGCTCTACAGGAAAAGTAGGCTGTCAAAGTCACAAACAAGGAATTCATTCCCTCAGCCTCAAGCACACCAGAAGCTAGAAACCATAGAAGAGGTAGCAATGATTATTTTTTATCCAGAGGCAGCCTATGATGTTGCTTCCATCCCAAACCCTATACAAGTTGCAGAGACACCAAATAGTTAGCACAGAATCCTTAAAGCATTAAGGTAAAGTGTGGTGGAAATTTTGATTAAATTTTAAAACAGGCTTTTCAGTGGCTTAGGAAAACATTGTAACTATTCATTAGCCACCGAAAATAGAGCTTTCGACAGCTTACAAGCCCATAGGTTTGCTTCCTTAGCCACCGAAAGCGCAGAATAGTGTAGAAAAGCATATCTTTGCATGGAACCGACTTTTGACGATCCAAATACCTCGTGGATTATTTATAATGCTAGAAATTAATTAAAGGAATCAGTATTTTGGCTCTATTTTAGTTTTGAAGGTGTCAGTGTGGTGAATTAGGTCACATACCCTACCTACTTTGTCAAAGGGTGACTTGTCTACCAAATGGCAGAATCAAATTCTACTTCAGTGTCTACTACAGTTGTAAAAGTGTTAGAAGATGAGGAATATTTTTGGAGTTATGGAGATTAACAATCAAGATGGGATCTTTTCCTATTTTTTAGCAAATAGTTATGATTGTCTATTTTTAGTAAATTTCATCTAGTTTTTCAGGATCTAGAATAAATTTTGTAAAGGCTATAAATCTTGTCACTACTGTAGAAGAAAGGGTTCAACTTTGGAGACTCTTAAACACTTTTTGTATTCAAGCTTCTCATGTTCTTATCAATTAATACAAGCTCTTTTGCCATTACATGTTCAGATTTCATCTTCTTTCTGTTCTATACTTGTGTTTGGATGTTTAATTCAAGTTTATTCTATTTACCTAATACAAGATAGTTGTCATCCTATCCCCGTGTGCATAATTGGAATTTCAAGTATCTTTCCTTGTTATGATTAGCCATTCATATGTAAGTGCCTTATGTGTGAATCTGCTAGCATAGTGAGAATTCTTCATCTATTCACCTTTATTACAAACCCTCTGAACATTGATAGTTATAATCCTTGTCTATTTGGTTGAGTTTATGCATGTATTGGGTGAGTGAGGTCTTATTTGTCATCTGACTTGATCCATTGAGTAAACCATTTAAAAAATATTGAAGTTACCAGGCATCTTCGAGCTGCAACCTAGAAGAGTTTCCTGGAGAGCTAACACAAACTATAAAATATTTTCTTCTCTTTTAAAAAACTTCAAAAACTATAATGCAACTAAGTGAAATTTTTTTAGCAAGTTTAAATAATAAAAGCTTATAAAAAAGTGAAATGAAGGCATAAAGGACCCAAAATGACCTACTTCAACTAAGAGGAGGAAGACTTAGAACAAAATCGGACTCGGAGAAACTATTGAACCAAAAGTCCACTAGATCCAAAAGAGAAGAGTGAAAGACTGACACCGCAAGAAGAAGTATAGAAGATAAAGCATATAAAGTCTTGATCACTGACCTAAACATAAGCACTCAAACTATAAACCAAGCAGGAGGACCACCTATACTTCACAAATGCAATGAATTCAAACAAAAAGGATCAAAAGGATTGATGAACAAGAAAACGGTGTGGCATACAAACTTTTATACTCACAGATTCATGCCATAAATAGAAGACTTCAAAACAATCAATAAGCCAAAGAGCTAGGGACAAGCAAACCCTATCTAACTTCTAGACTGATACAGGAAACATGCGACTGTCTAAACAACAACCCGCGTGTACAAGGTTACACACACAACTATGCAAAAATCAACCCGCATGTACTAATAAAAATTCTTCAAAAGAAAAAAGATCAACAATGAATTCTGGGCACACTACATTGTAAATCAAAAGTAGGGTAAAATAAATCACACCTAGGATCAAAATAAGAACAAAGATTGGTAAGGGGACCTACAGGATGGACCCATAGTAGGCTGGACTTCCCAGTGGATTCGCCAGTTCTGTTGTTCAGGATAATGCACCCTCGTAACCTAGGATCTGGGGTTACAAACTTACTAGTAGACTTGCAAACAATCATATTTTATAGAGAATCAAATAGGAATAGGAAGAGACTTTGGCTTACCTTGTTTATGATGGTTGGTCCAAGCTTCATCTTCTCCTATTTTACTCTTCTCCAAAGCTTCTAGGGATTCTCCTCTTCACCTACAAAGAGTCAATTCTTCAAGCACTATCTCATATATATATATATATATATATCAGTGGTTAGTGAAATCCATGCTCATCATAATATAACTAAAATCATTCATAAACCAATATACATGAGAAAGAACAATACAAATATTGGAAGAAGAAGTCTCTTTATTGACAAATGGTGAATAGGTGAGAATACAACCCAACTCCTGACACAAGGACTCCTTTGCAACCGGGGACAGTGAGTTCTTCTGCTCCAAGACTCTGAAGGTATACCACCAGCATAACGTTTCTCTTCAAAAATTTATTCCTTAGCCCCATCCAAAGGCCTCTATTTATACATGGATAAACATAGTAGTTTCGAAGGTTAGGATGGTTGAGACAATTGGGATAATTATAGATTATGTCCCAACTAATCTCATCTAATCATGTTTTATATTTTTTAATGTCGAATTAAGGTACACATGAGTATTTATATAAGCAAGGCGTACGTGACACACTTGTTGCTCAAAGGAAACTCACGTGTTCAATGTACATGTAGGTTGCAATGCAAATACTCATGTGTGAAACACAATTTGCAATGCAAAAAGGAGTGTGTGCAACCCTAAACTCAGAATAAAAATATATCAAGTTGGTCTGTAGATCATGCATCAATGGTCATGCATCTATAGTGCTTTGGCTACTTTAATCCTATTTGTCCTTTTGTGTACCGACATAATGGATTTCAGCACTAAGATGGAGAAGTACCATTTTGGTTGATAACAGATGGCCTTGATTTATAATTCTCCACATTGAACGTGATCATGGTGGAATTTTCAGGATCGAAATCCCCTAGGGATGACAACAAATTATTGCATTGTATAAGACAAATTTTGAGTACTTCTAACATGGACATAGCATAGGGTTCTTGACCTAAATCTTCAACAATATTAGAAAATTGGGCAGCTCGAGCACTAGGATTGAAAAGGTTTTTATGGATTGTACTCTTCAGAGGACACAAGATTGTGTCAAAACTAGGTTTTTCAATAGTGAGAGGACCATTTGAAGGAGGTGGAGGAGAAGAATTGATGGGAGGAGTCTTCTTGGAAGAAGTACCGTCATATTTCTTCTCAGGTGTTTTATCGTATGTCTGAATTTTTCTAGTCAACGCAACTATTTTAGCAAAATTCATATGAATGTATTTAGTAGAGGATGAAGGACCATGCAAAGACATATGGTCAATCATTTGTTTTTGGGATGGAAAGGGGTCAGTTAAAACCACTAGTGCGGTGTTACTTTTTAAAAATTTGTTAACCTCTTCATGATGAGGACACTCCATCATGAAGTGATCATCTCCACACAACAAGAAAGGATACTTAGCGTTCTATCTCATTTTGTGTCATTCTCTATAGTCTACATTTTGGTACTCTTTTGTTGGTTTCCAGGTTTCTTATTCTTACATTTTCCTTTCTTATTATTATCGGGTGATTGTGAGGATTTAACTGCATTCACCTCGGTGGAAACCATAGTATTAGAAGAAGTTGTAGTTGAATAATTTTGTGATTTAGCAAGCTTAGCTGTGGATGAAGGTTGGCTTGTACCAACAACACCATCCACAGGAGTCTCTGTAGGTGGCTTAGCAAGGTCAGTGATGGGACGAGGAGCATTAGGAATTAGATCGTATAAAGTTCTGGACGGTGAGTATACTAAGTCTAGACATTGGTCCTAGCTAATATATTTCTCTTATGTGACAGAACCACCCATGTCCACATCTCGGGCAATAGGAGGAAACAAGGATTTGGTGAACCAGTTAGCCAAAAGTTGATCTGGAATGGGAGCCCTGATTTACCTTTGGTGCCTCCTCCACTCATGGATGTGATATGATATGTGAGTAGAGATATTTTTCTGAAAAGAGGGAAATAGAGCTGTACCAATTTCATATTGGATAGGTAACTTGAAGTAATGTTGCCAGAGAATTGAAATCCACAAACGAATGCTGTAGAAGTTTGATATACCATTTTGTGGTCATGTCAATAAATGTTCTATGGAAGAGTCTCAATTGACTAGAATCATCTATAAGGGAGTTGGATGAACACCACAAATGGAAGGTCATTACATGATTTTTTTGTATCTTCTCCCTCCTTACCATAAAAATTTGGAATGTGTGACAGAAGTTTGACTAGGATGGTAGGCCAGAATGGATCATGTTGAATGGGTTCATTTATTAACTTGGACAAGTCAGGAAGATATGATGTAGCTAGAAATGGTAGTTGTTGATTGGGTTGTGGGTAATTGTAATACTCATAAGGTAAGGCCACCCCAGTAGGACCAAAGGTCTGTTGAGGTTAGCTGTAAAACCGACCAACTTTTTGACAGTTGCAACCATTTTGACTCATAAATGGTGGTTGCACCTGGTTAATTTTGGCTTGAGGTCCATAATTAGGTTGATCCCATTGATTGTTAAGTCCTCTGGGATAAGGGACATAGAAAGGATTATTGTACTATGCTCTGCTAAGGTATTTCTTACCAATGTTAGGCTATTGTGGAGGGACCCAAGCTAATTTAGGAGGCTATGAATCAGGACCAGTGTCACGTCCCCATGCCTCTGACTGGCATAGAGGACGCGACCCAAGCTTTAATCACACGGCTAAGATCCCCATAAACATGTGCATGTACAAAATTTCTAAAACAGAATACTTAAATAAAACATTGAACTAGAATATGCACACATGAATCTCTATCATGCACAGATGCAATTATGTATCTTGCACAGTGGAATTAACATGCATTCATTCAAGCATTCGTTCCACATGTTCAACATGACTATTAATAGAAAATATATGTTTGCAGAAGTAAAAATGGACAAGATCACTTATCTTATGATGAACTCTTCCGCAACCAGCAACACCGCTGCAATGTTCCACCCAACCATAAGCCAGTGTGCTCCTTAATCTCCCAGCAGCACTGCCACCCCCAAGCTGGGAATGATTCTCCAAAGAATAAGGGAACTAGCAGGCTTACACATAGCCAAGCCAACACAGTTGGGTTTATCAGGTCATCAAGGAGTTGGGAAAGGCTAAATATGAAGCTGGTGGGCTCATTACGGAGCCAAGAACACCTACACCAGAACTAACCTGACCTCTAAAGACATCCACCCACACCCAACACAAGGAATCAGTCCCTTCTCTGCTACACAGTCCCTCAGGCCCTGCATTCCCTTCCAGTGCTATTCAGGGGTGGTGGAGAAGAAGGCCAGCCCTCTAGCTCTGTCTATGTGGTTTCCAGCCACTAGGTTTATCAAGCAAACCAAGCCCCCATCCCTTCATGAGGATCGACAATAATTCCAACTTGTGCATGGATGAACAGAACAGGCATCGAGAGAATGGATTTCTGCATGAGTGATGGCGGTGGTTTTGGCCATTGTGAAGTCAACCGTGGTGGAGTGTGCGTGTAGGCATGGACTGACAGTCCTGCCACCCCACTCCCAAAACAATAATTGCCTCAACCACTAGCAGTAATTCTCAATGAAGGTGGTTGGGTAAGACAAGGGGAGATGACACATGGGTTTTTCCCTCATTGGCTAAGGTTTAACAATTTCCCCACCCTTATCCTTGTGAAAATCATGTCCCTTTCTCATTTTAGTTGCCGATCATAGCTGGTCAGGTTCATTTAATTAATTAAAGATGCATATTTACATGATGACCAACATAATATATACCGCATGCCCCGATATACCATTGGTGACAAATTAAATCCAAAGCATAGCATAACCGATCAATGGTGGGGCCTTGGCCTTTAGCTCCACACCATGATCATTACAATATATACACCACATACATCTAATGCGACGGGGTCAAAACTGGGACGTTACATTCCCCTCCCTCTTCAATAGCACTGTCCTCAGTGCTTTACAAAATTTGAACAAAATATTACACTGGCATTGCCTCAGTGTTCCGCAGAATTGAACAAAAATGGATGTGCCAATCGTATGGCATCCTCCATCTCCCACGTAGCCTCTTCAGGTCCAAAGTTCTCCCATTGCACCTTTACCTGCCCTATGGCCCGGTTTCGGAGCATTGTGACCTTCCTATCGAGGATGCGCATTGGCTCAATTCAGAACTCTCCCTCGGGTTCCACCTAAATCACATCCCAATTTATCACATGGCTAGGGTCATGTACATATTTCTTAAGAAAATAAACATGAAAAACATCATCAGCTCTAGTGCTAGCAGGCAATGCAATTTTATATGCAACTGGTCCTATTCTTTCAAGCACTTCGAATGGCCCACAATATCTAGGTGACAGCTTGGCACAACTTCCAAGCTTCAAGGAACTCTTCCTTGCCCTCAATTTGAGGTAAACATGATCCCCTATGCTGAATTCCCTGTTCACCCTATGCTTATCTGCATAGCTTTTCTGTCTGTCCTGTGCTGCTTTCAGCTTTTGCCTGATCTTTACAACCTCTTGCTCCATTTCCCTGAGCAATTCTGGCCCAAGCACAATCCTATTCACTGGATTATCCCAAGTCACTGGTGTCCTACACCTTTTTCCATACAAAGATTCATACGGACTCATCCCCAAGGATGCATGCTACCCATTGTTGTAAGAAAACTCTATCAAGTGTAAGTAATCTCCCCACTTGGTTGGTTTGTCCATCACATACATGCGAAGCATATCTTCAAGCACCTGATTAACTCTCTCTGTCTGACCATCTATCTGAGGATGGTATGCAGTGCTGAAGTTTAGATTTGTACCCAAATCTGCAAACAACCCCTTCCAAAAGTTGGAAGTGAACTTGACATCTCTGTCAGATACTATTCCCTTCGGCAATCCATGCAATCTGAAAATATCCTTCATGAAGATATTTGCAATGTTATCCATCGTATGCATAGACTTCACTGGTATAAAATGTGCTACCTTAGTCAACTTGTCTACCAAAACCATGATGGAATCATGTTGTCTCCAATTCATTGGCAATACTGTAATAAAATCCATCGAAATAACTTTCCATTTCCATTCCGGGACTGGCAAAGGATGCAATGAACCTGCTGGATGTTGATGCTCAACCTTTACCTGTTGACATTTTATACACCTTGAATTGTACTCATCCATATCCCTTTTCATACCTGGCCAAAAGTACTGCTTCCTAGCTATAGCAATTGTCTTCTGATATCCTGGATGACCAGAATACGAAGCTTGATGGATTTCGTCCATGACAACTCTTCTCAAATCTACTACATTCGGAATATAAATTCTACCTTTATAAGTGAGAAGTCCATCGTCTTCCAGTTTATATCCCTCATACCTCATCCCAATACTTTGCTGTTGCAATTTGTCTTTTACCTGCTCATACAATTCATCTACAGCAACACGGTTAACAATCTGTCGTCTCAAATCTGATTGGAAAATACTAAGAGATGCCACATGCATTTCCTGCACCTTTTTGCTGAGTGCATCAGCTATCGTATTTTATTTTCCCTTTATGTGCTTGATTTCAAAATCAAGCTCACATAAAAACTCCAGCCATCTTGCTTGGCTAGCATTCAGAGTAGGCTGATCAAATAGATACTTCAGTCCACAAGGGTCTGTTCTGAGCTCAAATCTCCTGCCCATCAAGTAATGTATCCACATCTTGAGAGCATGTACTATGGCTGCAAGCTCTAGATCATGAGTGGCATAGTTCATCTCATGTTCCTTCAACTTTCTTGACTCATAACATATCACGTGGTTGTCTTGCATAAGGACTCCTCCAAGCCCTTGTCCACATGCATCGGTACATACCACAAAATCTTTCTCTGGATCTGCAACTTTCAATATTGGTGCACTAGTGAGAAGATTCTTCAACCTCTGGAAGCTTTCTTCACACCTCGATGTCCATTCGGACTTTGTCCCCTTATTTTGCAAAGAAGTGATAGCATGTGCAACTTTGGAAAACCCCTCAATGAATCTCCTGTAGTATCCTGTCAGTACCATAAAAGATCTCACATCCGTCACATTTCTTAGAGTAGGCCAATTCATAATGGCTTCAATCTTTTCAGGGTCCACAGATATACCCTCCTTTGAGATAATGTGACCCAAGTACTGAATTCTATATCTATAGAAGTCACACTTTCTCAGTTTGGCATACAACTGGTGCTCCCTGAGCAAATTCAATGTCAATCTCAAATGCTCTTCATGCTCTTCCTCATTCTTAGAATAAATAAGAATGTCGTCAAGGAAAACAAGAACAAACTTGTCCAAATACCTGCTGAAGACATTATTCATAAGGCACATAAATGTAGCTGGAGCGTTCGTGAGACCAAATGGTACCACTACAAACTCATAATGCCCATACCTTGTCCTAAAGGTTGTCTTATGAAAGTATTCATCCTTGATTCTCACTTGATGGTAACCAGACCTCAAGTCAATCTTGGAAAATACCCTTACTCCTCTCATTTGATCAAATAGGTCATCAATCCTAGGCAAAGGATATTTATTCTTCACAGTAACCTTGTTCAATTGTCTGTAATCAATACACAACCTGATCGTACCATCTTTATTCTTTACAAACAGAACTGGTGCTCCCCAAGGAGACACACTTGGCTGAATATACTTATTTTCCAACAACTCTTGCAGTTGCATATTCAACTCTAGCATCTCTGGTGTACTCATCCTGTAAGGTGCCTTGGACACTAGTGCTGCTCCTGGCACAAGTTCAATTGTGAAATCAATATCCCGCTTTGGAGGAAGCCCTGGAATTTCATCAGGAACCACATCCCTGAATTCATGTAACACCTGATAGTCCTCCAACCTAGGAGTTTCATCTCTCGTTTCCTCCAAAATCTGAGATGCATACAACTGGCAACCCTTCCTACAGAACTTCTTTAACTGCATTGCTAAAACCTACCTCACTGAAATCACCTTTGGAATGTCTTTCACAACTACTAGGTTCCCTTCTTCATTTATGCATTCAAAAGTCTTATTGTAGCAATCGAGCTTCACCCTGTGAGCTTCTAACCAATCCATTCCAATGAGAACATCATAGGAACCAAGCGGTAGAACATTCAGATCTCCACAAGTGACCAATCCATTCATGACCAATGGACATTTCTCTACCACTTCACTAACCTTTCTCTTAGTTCCAGTGGCTAGCTGAACTAACCAAGACTTCCTATGCTTTAATTTCTTAAAAGCACAAATCTCCACTACTCTAGGAGTAATGTAACTGTGAGTAGAACCAGGGTCAATTAAAATCGAAACAGATTGCTCAACAACCTTACCTGCTACTTCAACCACTGCTAACTGGTGATCTGCTTGACAGTCCTCCAACATTGCATAGATCCTAGGAACTGCCCTTGCTACTTGACCCACTGTTTCTTCTCCTTGAAGGTTATAAGCTTATCTTACACTCTCATTCTTGAGTGGACAATTCCTACGCATGTGGGGTCCTCCACATTTCCAACATTGAAGTGTCCCTCTATTATGTTCTGGATCTTTAGGCTTTTCTCCGGTCACTCCAACTGGCTTACTCGCAGCTTGGGATGGCTGCTTTTGCTGATTCCTGAAGCTAGAAGGTTTGAAACCTTTCTTTCTTTGGTCAAACTTCTCGTTCTTCTTGTCCTTCCATGCCTTGTGGTAATTCGGCTTACCTTTTCTTTGCTCATAACAATACTTAGCTTTTCTTATTGCTTCGTCAAGAGTTCTAGGTTCATAAAACTCAATTCTATCTTGTAAGACTGAGGTAATCCACTCAGAAAATGCTGGACCTTCACTTTTTCATCTCTGATGTACCAGACATACCTCAACAGTTCCAAAAAATTATTTGCATACTCTTCCATGGTCTGTTGTCCTAATCTCAGCTCATGGAATTCCTTGTTCTTGTCATCATAATACCTGTCAGAGAGGTATTTCTGCTTGAAATACTTATTGAACTGTTTCCACTTAAGTCTCCTTTCACTAATTCTTTTTACTTGCTTGAAGTGTTCCCACCAAATGGATCCTCTTCCATTCAGATTAAATATGGCAACTCTTGCCTTCATGTTTCGTGAATAATCATGCACTTGAAAGTACTTCTTTATCCCAAGAATCCAAGCCTCAGATTCCTGTCCCGTCTTTATCTCACCATCAAATGTAGGAGGTTTTGCTTTCTTAAATTCATCCCGTGAGCGATCCCTATGGTGTCTCTTTCTTTTTCTTTTATGAGAAGAAGAGCTGGAATCCCCGCTGGATTCTTCAGAATCAGATGACCCACTAGGAGTCCTTCTCCTTCTCCTAGTACTGCTCTTACTACCTTCTGGTCTTGCTGTAACCCGTCCAGAATCTATCTTTCTTTGCAAGTGTGTCAAACTCTGCAACATAACAGCATTCAACCGATGCTTCTCTTCCTGGGCTTTGATTAAGCTTCTCATGGTGGCTGCAACATCTGACGATGTCTCTTGGAATCTCCTTCCATTGGACTCAATTTCATCATTTCTATTATGGACATTTTCTCCCATGGCATATTCTGCTTGCTGATGAGAATCCCGAGCATCATACCCATCATGGGTCCTCATACTGAACCACCACGTACTTGTCAAACTGCACTACCTGGATTACTTCCCTAGAAGGTGACTATGACTCTGCAAACGTGTTAGTAACACAACTGTTAGATACATGCATTAACATAAACCAGCATTTCTTACCTTCTCTTGGAAAATTATAAAATTACAAATCACCCAAACACAAGATTTTTATTCATCAAAGAATGTCTATCTTCATTGCTACTTTCTCATTTTTCAGCCCTGAAAATTCACTGAAAAAAAACAGTCACAATCTGCTGGGGAAATCCTACTGAAAACTCAAAATTTCCTCCTTGTAAAATCGAATCTCATTTCCACTAAATCTCCTGCAGAATCGGCTCATCTTTCAACTAATCATTCCGACGTTTCGGCTCCCCAAATCACTAACTCCTTCGCTGTATCGACGGTTGAATCAACTAAATTGTTCCAATGTACATCAGCTATCGGGTCTGCTAAGCACTATCATTGGCAATCGAGTCCTCTAGCCCTTTGGATGGTTAGTCCTTTCTCCAGCCGCAACGGTGGTCATTCATTCCACTGCGGGCTCAGATGTCCATACTCATCGGCTGTCAGAAGTTTTAACCTTCTGATGTCTTTATCCTTAACCAAAATTTTCAATTTTCCCTTTTCTCCTTCTTCTTCACTACTGAATCGGCTCCATTCTTCCTTTGCGTCGGTGAAGAATTTCCATCCACAGTCGCAACGGCAGAACATGATCTTCTTTCTCTTTTCGATCGGCGGCACAACCTGGTCAGCATCAGCAGACTTCTTGCATCGGAAGACTAGTTCTTTTGGCTTCCGCAACGGCGGCGAGCGAACAACTATCTTCTTCTAGTAGGGCGCTATTTCTCCTTACTTAGAAGGACCTTCTAACTTACTTTCATGGCCGATAGCCTTTTCCCATCAGAAGCCTAGTGCCTTTGTCTTCCGCAACGGTGGCACACCAAAGACGAACTCCTTCTGATGACTGCCCCTTTATTTATAGAAATGTTTAACTTCCTCGCGGCGTCAACGGTCTTTCTCATCGCCGACGTAGTTGTTTCGCCGTCCACAATGGCATACGCTTGATCTACTAAATTCTTCTGACAAACTTTGAACCCTTAGGCAATTTTCCTTTCCACGGTCCTCCGTCGGGTGCGCTTCCCTCTGACTCTTCCGCAACGGTGGAAGTCCTCTTCACTAACTCTTCCTCTTTGTCGGAAGTTAATTATGCTAATTCTTCCGATGGGGAACACTTAGACAAATTTTTTATGGCCTTCTTCCAACTGTTCTGTCGGCATGCTTCCGTTACATCAGAAGTCCTTCCGCCTAGCTCTTCCGCTACAGTGGAAGTCTTTCCCGCTGGCTCTCCCGACTGCTCCAACACTTGGACCATTTTTGAATTTCTAGTCTGATTCTACTGGGCAGAAAGGAACACTACCTTTGTCACTACATCATTCAAGGCTCATTCAGGCCCATTCTTGCAACATGGGCTCTGATACAATACTGTCACGTCCCCATGCCTCCGACCGGCATAGAGGACGCAACCCAAGCTTCAATCACACGGCTAAGAGCCCCATGAACATGTGCATGCACAAAATTGCTGAAACAGAATACTTAAATAAAACTTTGAACTAGAATATGCACACATGAAGCTCTATCATGCACAGATGCAATTATGTATCTTGCACAGTGGAATTAACATGCATTCATTCAAGCATTCGTTCCACATGTTCAACATGACTATTAACAAAAAATATATGTTTGTAGAAGTAAAAATGGATAAGATCACTTATCTTATGATGAACTCTTCCACAACCAGCTATGCCGCTGCAATGTTCCACCCAACCATAGGCCAGCGTGCTCCTTAATCTCCCAGCAGCGCTGCCACCCCCGGGCTGGGCATGATTCTCCAAAGAATAAGGGAACTAGAAGGCTTATACATAGCCAAGGATATATAAAACACAGCCAAGCCAACACATTTGGGTTTATCAGGCCATTACGGAGTTGGGAAAGGCTAAATGCTAAGCTGGTGGGCTCATTACGGAGCCAAGAACACCTACACCAGAACTAACCTGACCTCTAAGACATCCACCCACACCCAACACAAGGAATCAGTCCCTTCTCTACTACACAGTCCCTCAGGCCCTGCATTCCCTTCTAGTGCTATTCAGGGGTGGTGGAGAAGAAGGCCATCCCTCTAGCTCTGTCTATGTGGTTTCGAGCAACTAGGTTTATCAAGCAAACCAAGCCCCCATCCCTGCTCCCTACATAGTCCGAAGACCAACCATTGCACACATGCAATCAATCAGCTGATACAGCTTAAGATAGGGAAGATAAATTATGAGTCATTCTTGGCCCTATTGTGGCCAAAATGACTCTCAAGTGAATTTACAACAGTCCCAAACACACCAATGAACGTGGGAAAACAACAATCCCAAAACCGTAAACAATGAGCACAGCTCACAACGTGGGGAAAATGGTTCGAAATGGTCTGTGCATGAGGAAGACTTGCAATAGACACCCAAACATAAAGAAGCCACAACAATCACAACATACCTTGAGAAGGACAGTGACCACCGTGACTCACAGGAAGAACCACAGCTCCAATCTCAACATTTAAATGACAGAAAATTAAAGGACCATACCAGTCTGAGAGAAGAGCATACAGCTGCAAATGGGAATGAAAGAGCACAGCCCCCAGTCCGCTATGCAGATGGTAACAACGCAGAACCCACCACATAGCCCGTGAGGAAAGGATACGGCCTCACCACTCGCAAATCCGCAGAGGAAAAACGACGTGGGTAACACCAGGGTCACTCCTTTGAGTGAGCAACAACAGCCAATGATCCCTGCGTGAGGATGGATAAGAATTATAGCTTGTGTGTGGATGAACAGAACATGCGTGGAGAGAATGGATGTCTGTGTGAGTGATGGCAGTGGTTTTGGGCATTATGAAGTCAACAGTGGTGGAGTGTGCATGTAGGCATGGACTAACAGTCCTGCCACCCCACTCCCAAAACAATAACTGCCTCAACCACCAGTAGCAATTCTCAATGAAGGTGGTTGGGTAAGACAAAGGGAGATGACACATGGTTTTTTCCCTCATTGGCTAAGGTTTAACAATTTCCCCACCCTTATCCTTGTGAAAATCATGCTCCTTTCTCATTTTAGTTTCCACGATCATAGCTAGTCAGGTTCATTTAATTAATTAAAGATGCATATTTACATGATGACCAACATAATATATACTGCATGCCCCGATATACCATCGGTGACAAATTAAATCCAAAACATAGCATAACTGATCAATGGTGGGGCCTTGGCCTATAGCTCCACACCATGATCATTACAATATATACACCACGTACATCTAATGCGACGGGGTCAAAACCAGGACGTTACAACCAGTAGGAACAATACCAGTATGACCACTATTTCCAACAGTTGGAGGGGGAGGATGTGAAACATTATGTAGAACAGATACATAAGATCCTCTATCTATTTGGGATGTAGGAGGGACAAATTGACTTCCAACATTCAAAAAACCTATGGGAGGCATAGAATATCCCCCCATATGTGAATTTGACAAAGTATTATGAACTAACTGTGGCACTCTTGAAGGAGTGGAAACTCTAGACACTATAGGTGTAGATGGAGGATTGATTGGAACAACACTAGAAGGAATATTCAATGACCTACCTAAAATATCACTAGGTAAAAGGTAGGGAAAGGGTATTCTAGAGTTCAGGGTCAAATCCATAGCTGACACATTTACAGTAGTAGTGGTACCAAACTAAGAGATAACTTGACCATGGGAAATTTCCCAAAATGGATCATTAGGTCCAAATATAGGAGCTACCATTTCATTAGGCTGAAATTGATTAATCCCATCTCTAAAAGGAGTTGGGATGACAAAGGATGTGTTTCGAGAGGAGGGTTTGTCCACTAGTGGTGGTCCTACTAGGTCCATCACGGGAGCATTGGGAAGAGGAGATTCAACTCATTCCTCTTCAACTGGAACTCCTTCCAGTTTAGGCATAGAAGCATTGCCTTCCTCAGAATTTTTCTCCATGTCTCTTTCCATGGGAGGTTGAGCTAGAGGATTGAAAGGATTTTCTGGTGATAACCCTTGTAACCGATGAGACATCCTCCATGGGAAATCAACCAATTTATAAAAATAAAACTGATCTCATAGGTAAAAATATCTATCTAAACAAGCAAAATAAACTTAACTTAAGATAAAGCAACAATTAGAACTTCTGATAGGAGTTGTAAAAATTCAGGATCCTCATAATATTTTCAAACCACCACAACCTGTGATATACCATAGGGTCCAATCGTGAAACAAAGAAAGGAGGATTGGGACTGTAACCTTTCCTGAACACCTGACTACTTGGATGACATGTTCATAGTGATCTCCCCAATTGATGTTTTCGGTGTATTGTGATGATAGGACAGTCAAAATGCTCAGATGGTCTCAGGATCCCGAAAAGTGTCTTCCTAGATACATAAGGTATGTGGGATCTCCGTTCCATAGTAGTGCTGTCTAATGCACAACTCTTTGAAAGGGGACTTCTGATATACAGCTGAGTATGTGAAGTACGTTTCTATATACCTCAAGGGTACATGAAAGGAAGTTATGTATACCAACAATACGTTGAAGAACCACCCGACCCCCAAGATGTAGTGTAGGAAAATAACGATAGCTCCTACGCTTAAAAATGCTGGAACACTTCTCTAACGTATCACACCTTTCTACAAATTTTAACCTAATTCTATCGTTTGATTTTATCTTTTGTGGTTAGGTGAATGCGTGAGGTGAGTACATAAAAGTAAAACGATGCAAAATGCTTATGCAAAGATTTTCTTTCACTTTTCACAAAATGCCCTAGTTAAGGAAGAGATATAGGTTCGGTTCTTACTTATCCAAAATGACTAAAACACAAGAAAAAAATATGGAACTATATCTTCAAACCTATTGCAAGCACATCATGACTTCAAAAACGAAAAATTTAAGAAGAAAATGACAAGATCTCTTTTCGAAAGAAATATTATGATGGCTACTCAACACACTATATTTTTTGTTTGAGAGAAAGAACGCCTAAGAAGCAATCATAAATTAAACACTTGAGAGTCTACAAGACCAATCAAGTCTCTACCAACTCAACCCTAATATTGACCTAGACATTTTTCTCAATTTTCCAAAATCAAAGAATGAAAACAACCTCAAATTAAACTAATGAAGACTAACAGAAAATATACTTTCTCTCAATTTGATTAAACAAAATTTAGAGATCTGGATCTACACTTCCTTTTCAAAACTCTTCTTCAACAAAAACTAAAACTACAAGAAGCTCATGAGCCAATTCACCTTATTCTTGGAGGTGTAACCTATCCAATCCTAATTAATTGCCACAATTTAATTCACAGATGAATTTAACATGAACAAGACAAAATAAGTTCAGAAATAAAAAATACAAATGCCAAGATTTAAAAAATGCATTGGGATTAAAAAAAATACCTCACACCGCTGCTTGAAGGTGTATTACAGAGCATTACTACTCTAGTAATTCCTATTGACAACAATAATAGAGCGGTGGAAGCACTCTTTGTCCACTGGATATGCGCATTGGTGCCACTTGTTTCCTCTACATAAAGTGTGCTAGCCACTCTTAGTACACTACCGAGGTGCAATGGTTCTTGTAAGTTCCAAAACAAGACACAAGGAGAAAAATAAAATGTTAATTTTCAATTTAGTGGCATCAAATGATAATAAAAATCCAATAAATAAATCATATGAGGCAGGTATGGAAAGATCTAAGCAGATTTGATCAATATCAAACCAAATCTAACTAAAAACCTAGTAGATATGATCAATAAAGAAATTGATGTTTCAAATCAAAGGAAAGAACTAAGAACTAAGAAATACCAGAAGTTCTAAACACTCTCCCCAATATGGTCTCCATATTTTTTATTGGAAATACTCAGCTTCTGCGAACAGAAGTTGTTTCCCTATCTCGACATAATCTAAGCTAAAACAAATGAGTAAAAACAATAAGAAGAACTTCCCCTAAGATTTATAGATTCTTGGAATGGATTATTTTATCTATAATACAATGTAATGTGCTAGTCCTTTGAAAAGATGGATATCCAAGGGTTCACCTACATGAAACACAACCAAATCTCATACATGATCAAAGTACCAAGTACAATCTACACTCCTATGTTGATGACTAAGGAATTCAACACTAAAACAAGTTATCAATACACAATATGATTCATGGGAAAGGAACTTTCATTGCATTAATGGAATAAGAGAGAGAAATTACAACCAAGAGCCTTAGTGTTGAGAAGTCTCTTCTCAAGCAAGATCTTGCCTCCAAAGCTTCAATATTTTCCACCTATTTCCCACTCTCCCTGGCTAGATTTGGCTAGATATTTTATGTTGTAGCCTAATCATTCTCCCATTACCGATGGGGAATGAGACAATATTTATAGCCATGGGAGGATAGGGATAGTTGAGATTATTATGGATGAGGTGGAGGGGAGATCCTATAAGGATGGATCTTGATCCTGGGTGTTCCAAGAGTGTAGGGATGAGGTGTCCACGAAGCCAAGGTTGGAGAAGCTTCACAAAACTTCTCTTTTTAGCTTTTAAAACTTGAGAACTTCTCTTTGTCAACTAAGACAGAGCATTAGCCATAGTGCACTTCTTATTGTAAGAAGGCATGTGGCAATGGAAATGATTTTTGTGCATGGAAAATATGCTTTACATATTTGGGTAACTCCCATTGTCCATAAGGAAAGTGAGGTTGTGGACAAAGGCATGAAATCATTGATCTTGGTCCAAATTCAACTTCATAACTTGGGGACTAGAGGCAAGTTATAATGTTTGGTTCTCATAATATGATGATGAAGATAAATATGAGTAACACATCCACCCTTTCAATTCCCATTCTTTTGTTACACAAGCAATCAATCAACATTTTCCTTTTGGTATTAAGATGTTTTAAGCTTGGCTCTCTTGCAGTCAAGAGTTAACTTCAGCACAAACACTTTGCACTTAGAAATTCCATCAAAGTAAGGTAAGGTGACCTTTCCAATGGCATGTATCATCTCAAAATTCTGATTTGTAAACCTTTGAAATCATTGGGACTTACCTCTATACTAATATTCATATCTCTCCTCCCATGAAGAAACCGATTTAGGTCTTCTTTGGGATCCTTCATGAACTTGGGCATGGTAGTTCAGGGATGCAACTTAGGTTCATCTTTTAACTCATGAGTCCTATTATGAGGCCCTATCTGGGAGAAGATAGATCCACCCATGATATTCCTCTTTTCATGCTGGGAGCCAATGCTACTCCCTTCTACATATTTTGCACCTAAATTCTTAGCTATGAAATATTTGGCCTCTTAACCAGAATGAATGATATTATTTGAAACATATTGAATCCCCTTCAACATGCTCTGAATAAAAATTTTGAACTCTTCCTTGTCATCCATCTTCCCATATTCCTTTTGTTTGTGCCAAAAAAAATTTCCAGACTACAAAGAAACAAGCCAACACAATCTCAAATATTCAATCAAACAAAACTAGGTTTTTAGGGTTTTTGAAAGGTTTTTCTAGTTGTAAAGTTTGGTGACCAAAGGGAATACATTCATAAGCCAAATAGGAACTAAATCACATGTAAAGAAGAACAGAGATGCATAATATAATAACCATGTATCCAACAGAAAATATCATTTAATTTCATCCACAACAGGCAAGCACTACAAGCAAAGAAACCATAAACCAGCAATGAATTTACCAATTGTGTCGCTAAACAAGCTAGAAATGAAACCAAAACACAGACTGAAGGGTAAAAAGGATCATATATTTCATAATTATGTTCATCAAATACACATGAGAGTTTTAATACTTAGCTCATAAACAAGTCAAGAGACCTCCTTAAGCCCACAAAAAATCGAACCCCTTGTTCTCTTTCTGATCTTCCTAAATATTGTTTCTCAAAATTCAGTTAGGGTCTAAAAGCTAACTTTTTTTAGCTTACTCATCGATAGGATAATGCCAAAATTAAAATTTACAAAATAAAGTATTTTTCGAAAAAAAAAAACATAACAAGTAACTACTTAACTAATAATACTCAAAGGTCTTTAGCAGCTTCAGCCAATAAACCTATTCCATCTAAGGCTTGGGCTTTTTTCCTAGCTTTCTTTTGCTCAACTTCCATATCTGTCATCCTTCTTGTAAGCTCCTCATTCTGCTGCTGTAGGTTTTTGATAGTCAGTTTCAGCTCTGCACATTGTAAATATGTGCTTCTTTTCCTTTTTAGGGCCTCCTTGGAGACTGCAGTAAGCTCTTGGTAATGATCATTCACTTATTCTAAGTCTTCCCTGAGTTTTCTATTAGCTAGGATCAAAACATCATTTGTTTCTTGCATGTACTCCATTTGATGCTTATACTATTTGATGGTTCTTTGCAAATTCTCCTTTTCTGAGTCAAAATCTTTACTTGCTGTTGTATTCTGTAGCTCACTAGGCAGCCATGGGATGTTCAGTTTTCTGAAGATGTCCTCATCCTCAGGTAGCATCTCTGTAGTCACACCCTGAACACTTGGATTTTCTTGATTGTCTGTTTCATCAGGTGCATTTTCATCCATTAACAACTTCTTTTCTGAAAAAGAAACTTCCATTTCTTCTTTCTGTTGTTCCTTCAAGATTTCACTTCTTAATTCCAAAAACACAGTTGATAGTTTAGTTTCGGTGAGGCTGGACTCTTCTACTGCATTCAATGGTTTCTTTCCTTTGCAATCATCTTTGTTGGATTCTATCTTTTCATCTGAAGAAGAAGTATCAAGAACAGTTACTGCTTTTGTGTTTAACTTAGGGTTTAGTAGCTTTTTCATGTTCAGGCTCAATTTATTTTTGGGTCGAGTTTTGGGTGTCCATCTTGGGGAAAACTCTCCCAGCATTTTAAAATTTTTTCCTTGATGGATAACTATGGAAAACTCCATAGCTTTAACCTTGATCTTCTTTTTCTTTGGCCTTATTGTCTTCTCCTCTTCACTGTAGAATTTCCTGTTTGTGCCAACCCTAGATTCAGCACTGACAATCACCTCATCTCCTTCCAACAAGTATCCTTCATCTTCAGATAAAATGGTAATTGGGCTTCTTTGTTGGACCTTGGTATCTTCTTCCTCTACTGCAACCTTCTCTTTGAAAACAATATTTTCATCCATGAGTGTTTCTGCCGGTGCCTTATTTTGCACAGGCTAGGTTTCCTTCTTAATAAACAGCAAAATTTTTCCCTTACTGTTAGTTGTAGGCTGCTGAGATTCATAATCCTCCTTTGAAGGTTCTGCCACTTCCTCAAGCTTGGCACACTTTTTATCTTCAGTCTTGACCTTTTGTCCTAATTTTCTAATTAGTGCTTGTCCCTTATTGACATGCTTTTTGGTAGGCTGTCCTTCCTGGTTAATTTGGAACCCAGACCAAAAAAGGAAGTAGTCCCAAGTCTTCCCTTCTCTTTGCAGAACAGTACTAATAATAAGCTTGATCAATCTATGATGAAAAATGGACTGTGCAGGGTGGTCATGATGCTCTTTAATACCGCTAGACATTTTATACAAACTCTTCACAAGAAGAAAGGGAGACTCATCTTTCATTCATTAGCAAGGTGCTGTAAGAACCTTAAATGATATTTGAAGACAAAAGCATACCTCCCTTCACAAGTTATGTAGCCTTGTAGAATCTTAATGGGCTCTACCCATTCAACTCTAAAATTATGGATGAGCACTCCCTTGCTCCAGTCTGTAATAGTGCCAGGTAAAAGATACCTTTGGCCATTGAAGGTAAATGGAACCTTTTTGAACCAGAGCTCTCCTTCATTCTTCACTCCTATTGCTTCAGCCTCCAACTCCACAATCAATTTGAACTTCAGAGTCTTGAATGATACCATATCTTGGTTATAACATTTAGCAAATTTATGAGATACTTTGGTGTTATATCCATCAATCTTCTTAAAGAAGTCCAACCACCCATCATTCTCAAAGAGCTCTGCACAACCTGGAAACTTGTCAATCCAATTCAACTCAGTAGGCTCAGCCCTGTTGATCTTCCCACTTTTCTTCATCTACTTTCCAATGGATGAATGATGTTTCTGTGTGATTATAAAGCCCTGTAAATGACCTAATAGCCCTTGTTCCTTCAAGTTTTCAGAGTTTTGACAGTCAGTTTTCTTTTGATTTTCCTTGGTTGTTTTCTCTGAATTTTTTAACAGTCTGTTCTATTGTCAATGCAGGAAATGTTTTGCACCAGGCTTGGGTAATTTAGGCCAAATAGAGTACCAAAAGTCTTTTAACAAAACTGATGCTGAACTTAACTAACATCCAATATGCTCATCTAAATGTCAGACCATCTCTGGAATGCATAGAGACATCTATGTGTTGTGATTCTGCACAAATAGCACCCTTGGCTCCTTCTAGTGCCACTAATGAGCTATCTCTTTGCAATAAGGATTCTGCATTAGTGCTCTCAACTGCTCGCTTCTTAGATTCAGATTGTGATTGTTTAACTAGGAGATGAGATGATATAAGAGCAATCTTATGTGTGCTAGCTTTCTGCTTCAACTTACATTCAACACAAAACCAATCAACCTCTGGAACATACTCAAACAAGGTATGCATGCAATAGACATGCTCAGCTAACTCATTGCATTGATTATAGGTAACAAGTAAATCTGTGAAACCCTGGTTGCCACAAATAGTACAGACCTTCACCTTACTATATTTGCTAGTCTTGATAGGGAACTTTGTTTAATGTAAGTGTTGTTTTTCAACTTATCACTTGCCAAAACATCTAAAACCTTTTAGACTGATCTCTCGTCATTGGGAGCTTGTTAACAACATGAATTTATGTTTTCTTTAATCAGTTTAACATAACAAGCCTTAATGGAAAAAACCCCCAATTTAACAGGCCATGACCAAGTTTACGCGGAATACCTCACTCTCGGCTTGCTGCAGGTGCCTAAAATTAATCCTTGGACTATATGAATGTTGAATTTAACTGTCTAGGTGTCTTCAAGTCTTCAGTTTTCTTCCAACTGGAGTGCTGAGAAAACCCTAAATTCACTATGTAACTACAATATCTAGATCTTAAGCAATTGGCTACATTCCACTTCGCCTCCAACTTCGTAATGTCTATGTGTAGAACCTCCTTCCCATCAATCTTGGCTTGTTTCTCTATCTGTCATGATTTGCTGAGCCCTAACTTCTGTCTGCCACGATCTCCTTCATGTCATAGACCACACATGTTTGCATGATTATTTCTGATAAAACACGTATCAAACCTATCTACACATGTGATTAGTCATCTAGGAGTGCAATCATGGGAGAATTTGGTGTAAAAACCGACAAATTTAGTGCCCGCGATGTTCTTGTAGCGCCATAGTGTAAACTTTTAGCCGTTGCGCTAAAAGAATGTTTTAAAATCAAATTTGGCACTTTTTAGCCATTAATTCCATTTTGAATAAGGTTTATATGGTAAACTATGACCTTAGTGTTATTTGTGAAACCTTTAATCGACATATGTCCTATAGAACCCTTCAAAACCATAAGAAAAACAAAACATAATGAAAACCTAAAAGCAAAAATCAAAAATTTCATTTTAAACCAAAATTTCCTAAAAGTAAGCACATGAGCAAGCTAAAAACAAAAATCACAAGCAAAATATAAGATTGAAGAAAGCAAGTTTCATGACTTAACATCTGGCTCCAACTACGGGATGAAGTCCTCCCTGCGAGGCTTCAAGAACCTGTAGACCAGTGCCTTCTTTTCTGCTACCTACTAGTCTACAAATTTTCCATTGGGTTATGGAGTCCTTATTATGCTTCACTCACACCGGTATATACAATGAAAAGTTAAAATCTCCTCAAAGACTGTAAAAATGCTTGAGGAATCGTCCATTAACTGGACTTGACAATTCCTCACCTTCCAAAGACTGCAGGACAAAAGTGTTATTTTTCAGAATCTTAGACACTAGGAAAGTGCCAAACCAAAGGTTGTCAAATTTACCATGCTTCCCTTTTTTCTCTTTCCTGGAATCCCACCTCAAAACCATATCACCAACTAAGAAAGTGTTTTCTTTGATTTTCCTGTCAAAATTGCTTTTGATTTTAAATCTGTATAACTGTGCACTTTCTTCCACTTTTTCCTGGTTCTGTTGTAATTCTATTATCTCATAAATCCTTCTCTGCATATCATTTGGTTCTTCCTAACAATTCTGAAGAAACTTCATCACTGGGATTCCCAATTGGATAGGAAAAACTGCATCTATGCCATACACTAATTGGAAAGGAGAAGTTCCAATTGCTTGTTTGATTGTTATCCTATCAGCCCACAATGCATATTTCAGCATAGAATCCCATGATCTCTTATTATGCTTAAGCAACTTTTTGATATTCTGAATGACATTCTTATTTGAGGATTTAGCTAAACCATTACCCTGGGGATAATAAGGAGTTGAATGCTTCAGCAAGATACCATTCTTTTCACAAAATGCTTCCATTGCCCTAGACTTGAAAACCTTTGCATTATCTGTTACTATTTTCTGAGGACACCCAAACCTACTAAGGATATTTTCTTCAATGAATTCCATAATTACTTTGTCTGTAGCACTCCTAGTAGGGATGGCTTCCACCCATTTGGTAAAGAAGTATGTTGCAGTTAGAATCCACCTGTGTTGTCCTGAGGAAGATGGATTTATCTCCCCTATAAAATCCAAACCCCATTGCTGGAAAGGAGCACTTACTGCAATAGGTTTTAGGGGCAATGACAGCATTTTTTGTTTTCCAGCAAACTTCTTACAAGGGATACAAGCTCTTACCTACTGATATACATATGCAAACAAAGAGGGCCAATAGTACCCAGCTCTTAAAATCTTATATGTTGTTGTCTTCTAGTACTTGTGACCTCCACAAGCACCCTCATGAGATTCAGAAATTACTCCTTCAATTTCATATTTATCCAAGCATATGAGTAGAATACCACCTGGGTCCTTCCAGAATAACTGCTCTTCTACTAGACAATACTTAGTATCTTTAAGCTTTAAATATCTAGCAACTTTTCTATCTAAATGCTCAGGACATTGCAAAAACAACAAAAAATACACAATGTCTGCATACCATGTGGATGCTGAATAATAGTCCATGATTTTCTCTTTTTCCAAGATTGCTTGATCTTCTTCTTGAGCTAACTCTTCAGCCATCGCATGCAATCCCAAATCCTGGCAATTTGATTCAGCCAGCAGCTTGGCTAAACCTTGTCCCTTGACTAGTTTGGTAGGTCTGATATCTACATCATACTCCATGATTTTAGCAATCCACTTGCCTCTTTTCCCTTCACTATCAGGTTGTGTTAAAACATCTTTCACAGCAGCATTAGGCACAAATCAAATAACTTTAGAATGCAGAACATAGATTCTAAAAAACTTTAAAGCTTTTACCAGAGCATAGGCCTGTTTTTCTAAGATACTGTATTTTAGTTCATAATCCCTAAGAGTTTTGCTGAAGAATGCAATAGGCTGCTCCAGTCCTTCCTTATTCTTCTGTAACATAACAGCTGCTATTGTATCCTCTGATGCAAATGAGAATGTAAGAAATTCTCTGGTAAAATATGGGCTTACTAATACAGGAGCCTCAGTAAGAGCCATTTTGATCTTCTCAAATGCATTCTTTGCCTTAGTGGTCCACCTGACTTCCTGATCCCTTTTTAGCATGACTGTGATCTATTTGATAGTCTCAGCAAAGTTTGGTATAAACCAACGCAGAAAGTTGATTTTACCAATGAAATATTGGATGTCCTTTTTACTCCTCGGTAAACTTATTTTCAATATAGCTTTTACCCTTTCAGGGTCAATCCTTATACCATCAGCAGACACTAAATGATCAAGCAATTTACCTTCCTATACAACAAAGTGTGACTTCTTTGGATTCAAGGACAAGCCAAATTTTCTACATTTCAGGAAAGTCTGCTTCAAATGCTTCAAATGTTCATCATCTGATTGTGAGAAAACAGTAATATCATCTAAGTCGATTACCACAAACTTGTCCTTTTCTCCGACAAAAGCAATATCCATAGCCCTCTGAAAAGTGGCTCCATCATTCATTAGTCCAAAAGGCATTTTGTCATACATGAAAGTTCCCCAAGGAGTAGTGAAAGCTATCTTCTCCTTATCATCAGGATGCATAGAGATCTGATTGTACCCTGAGAAACCATCAACCATAGAGATCCTATGTGCCCCAACTACTTTCTGCAATATTTGCTCAATTTTAGGCAGTGGATAATTATCTTTTAGTGAATATCTGTTCAAATTTCTAAAGTCCACACACAACCTGAGTTCTCCATTCTTTTTCCTAACAGGAACTAGATTAGCCACCCATGAAGAGTACCTGAGAGGCACTATGATTTTGGCATCAAATAACTTCTTTACTTCTTTTTCAATAACAGGAAACAAGGCTGGATTAATCCTCCTTAATTTCTGATGAAAAGGTTTGAAATTCAGTTTTAAAGGGACTTTATGCTGTATAATTGCAGTTTCATAGGTTCTCAATTCCTCATAAGACCATGCAAAAACATCCACATGTTCTTTTAACAATTTAATGTACCTGCTTCTTTGTTCAGCTGTAAGTGCTTTAGAAATTTTTACCATTCTAGGTTGTTCTGTAGAACCAATGTTACAATCCACCACATTTTCCTCTGAGGACTATACAACAGGTTTTAAGAGTGTATCATCTTTTGAAAAAATCCTTTCCAAAGGTACCAAACCCTTTGGAATGAAATTAATTTTTAATTCAATGATTTTGTGTCCAGCAATTTCATTTTCAGCAATCTCTTCCACCTATCCATCCTCTTCATCCTCCTCCTGATCAATCAGGGAATTAGAAAACTCATGAGTAAGCTCTAGAAACCTTTTAATATCAATGTCATCTTCAAACACTCTCCACTGCTTTACATTATCAGGTATAGATGGTCTGTACCTAATTTCAATGGGATATCTCAACTGAGTGGTCTTGGAGATTCTAAAGTGTGTAGCAGCCAAGGCCAATGAATCTGCAGTCTGATTATGATCTCTTGGAATATAGGTAATGTTAAAAGCTACAAAATAATTTTCAATCATGTCCCATACCTCATTTCGATAGAATTTCAGTAAACCCTGCTTCACTTGATAGTTGTTCTTCACCTGCTGAACAACTAATTCGGAGTCGCCAAATGCAGAAATCTGCTGAATGCCCAAATATTTAGCATATTTCAAATCTAACAGCAAAGTTTCATATTTAGCAGTGTTATTCGTAGTAATAAACTCTAATTTATACATCCGCTTTACTGTTTCACTTCCAGGGGATATAAGGAGAACCCCTACTCCAGTGCCTTCTTTGTAAGAGGATCCATCAAAGTATAATTGCCACAGCTCATCCTCTTGTTCCTTATTGCATTTTACTGGCTGTTGCTTTTCAACCTGTAACAAACCAGTAGTATTATCATCCTCACTGAAATGTAACATGCAAGTACCCAGGTCTTTATCAACAGCATACAGTGGGTGGTTGGTAGGGTTCTTGTCATCTGTCACAATATAGGCAAATTGAAGCTCTCTGTATAGCCTTCTGTTTTCTCCTCCAAACACAGGAATAGTAGCGTACGATAAATCCATTTGTAAGGTCCGACCAACTTTATTTGCCCAAGACCTAGAGAGAAGTAACCGAAATTTAGGTGTAATATCAGCTACCACTACATCCATGATCACACTTTTCATGGGTAACTGAGCCAAACTAACAACCATGTCCTTTATTACCCCTAAACACTTCACTGCTCGGGAATCAAATGCATACAGATCATGATAGGGTTTGGTGATACTCAGACCTAAAGCCTCCATAACGGCCTTTGGCATTAAATTGTGTGAGGCTCCCGAATCTAACAAGCAATTATGTATCATTTGTTCATGGACTGTCAAGGTGATGTAGAATGGAGGTGAAGCACCTGCTTCATTTTCAGTCTTTTCAACCAAGGCTGATCCAATGAAAATCCTAGGTTTTTCTTCTTGCAAATTTACTGTATCAGAAATAGGATGATTACTTGCCGAATTAATCATCTTAAGAACTGATTCTTTATATGAAGGGTTTTTCATTAATTTAGTTAAAGGTACAGGAATCTTTAACTTGCCTAATTCATTTTCCAGGATGAAATTCTGAACAGTTTTATTTACCTCTTCAACCTCTGTGTTCTTCTTTTGTTTTTCTAAAACTTGTCTTTTCTCTGTCACAGGATCAAATGACTACTTAGTAGGGACAACTGCCTTCTTCTTCAGGATTTGTACCACCTGTTTTGGACCTAACCTTAGATTCACAGTCTTCTTAAGTTCATTTTGACAGTCATCAGCAGTTACAACAGTCATTTTCAGACCTAAATCTTCTTCTGTTTCGAACATATCAGCATCATTGCATTCTACATTTAGAAACTCTTCCTCAGTGACAAAACCCCAGACAATATTTCTCCAAAATGGTTCATATCTTGGTCAGTATCTTCAAATATTACTTCATCATCAACCTCTTCTTCATCAGCAACATTGTTTTGAAGAGGTGGTGGCACTCTTTGGTCCTCATTTTCTCTCATTTCTTGTTGGATATCATTGTTCCTTCATTCTCTAGACATGAAATGGGGAGCAAATTGTCTTCTGAACTGATTCTGATTGTTAGTATTTCGTTCACCTTCCGGGGCAGGCTTGCTGGAATTTTTCTCAAGCTCTAATTTGTTTAATTTTGTAGTCAAAATTTTCACCAATTTAGCCATTTCATCAATTTTCCCTTCAGCAGAATGAGAAGTAGAACTTCCTGGAGCTGCTTCCTTCTTTCCTTTTCTGTCATAAAGCTGCTGATTTGTTTCTTTCTTCAATCTATTAGAAGCCAGTATGTTAGATTCTACCTCCAATGTTGCATCCTACATATTCAGTAGAGAAATAGGTCTCCTTTCTCTTAGTAGTAAAGAAAATTCATGATTGAAAGCATTTGCATATGTAAGTTTTGTAGATGTTTCTGTAGGCTTTATTTCTGCAGGAATTATACTGTACATTTTCTTAAACCTCTTTGAAAAGTCTACAATAGTTTCATCCTTTTTCCTCCTAAGGGATCCAAACTTAGTTATGTATTATGTATGGTCCTTGGTGTCACCCCATTGTCTCATGAAGAGATCAAGAATTTCTTCAATGATAGTGATTGAATTAGCAGGCAACTCCCTGAACCATTTCCTAACATCTCCATCAAGTCTCTGCACAAACATTCTCATCCACACATCCTTGGATTCAATGTTTTGGTTATAAACATAACTAAGGAAAGCTTCCCAGTGTTCTTCAGCTATAGTTTCCCCTGTCCATTAATCCTAGGCAAATATTTCTGATAGTCACCTCCAGGAAGTGCATTTAGAGGATGAGGCAAAACCAATGGTGCATACCTGGCTGCAACCATTCAGTCCATCATGTCTATAGGATGATTATGGGTTGCCATTTTTGGACTGACTAAATTTGATGATGAAGAGGTTTGACTAGAACCTGGCTGAAAGGGGTTTTTACCTACTTTTAACTGAAAAAGAGGTATCTTACTAGGAGAGGTTGTTTTAGCTTTTCTGAAAGATTGTGGATCAGTGAAAAGTTTGAAACTACTGTCAGGGAATATAGGCTTTAACCAAGGTGAGGTTTCTTCTTCTTTTCTCAACACAACTGAATGTGATGAACCACCCAACTGGTCAAGGTTACATAGGGATGGTAATGACTGAGACCTTCGAATATTCCTCGCTGTCTTCAATATCTGTTCAGGATCTGTAAAACCCAACTGCAATGTTGAAGTAGGTCTGTTTCTAGTTCCAACTCCCCTAGTAGCCACTATGATAAACTGGTGAAAAGCAGCCTTAAGGATGTGCTGGTTTAAGTTCACCTCTTTAAACCAGTGAAATGATAAGTATCCCAGGGAAAAATCTGTTTTCAACTTCGTTCCCCGGCAATGGTGCCAAAGATGTTTGTGCTAGAAATTGTTTCTAGACTACAAAGAAACAAGCCAACACAATCTCAAATATTCAATAAAACAAAACTAGGTTTTTAGGGTTTTTGAAAGTTTTTTATGGTTGTAAAGTTTGGTGACCAAAGGGAATACATTCATAAGACAAATAGGAACTAAATCACATGTAAACAGGAACAGAGATGCATAATATAATAACCATGTATCCAACAGAACATATCATTGAAGTTCATTCACAACAGGAAAGCACTACAAGCAAAGAAACCATAAACCAGCAATGAATTTACCAATTGTGTAGCTAAACAAGCTAGAAATGAAACCAAAACACAGACTGAAGGGTAAAAAGGATCATATATTTCATAATTTTGTTCATCAAATACACATGAGAGTTTTAATACTTATCTCATAAACAAGTCTAGAGACCTCCTTAAGCCCACCAAAAATCGAACCCCTTGTTCTCTTTCTGATCTTCCTAAATACTGTTCCTCAAAATTCAGTTAGGGTCTAAACCCTAACTGTTTTTATCTTACTCATCGATAGGATAATGTCAAAATTAAAATTTACAAAATAAAGTATTTTTCCAAAAAAAAAAAAACATAACAAGTAACTACTTAACTAACAATACTCAAAGGTCTTTAGCAGCTTCAACCAATAAAGCTATTCCATCTAAGGCTTGGGCCTTTTTCCTAGCTTTCTGCTGCTCAGCTTCCATATCTATCATCCTTCTTGTAAGATCTTCATTCTGTTGCTGTAGGTTTTTGATAGTCAGTTTCAACTCTACACACTGTAAATCTATGCTTCTTTTCCTTTTTAGGGCCTCCTTGGAGACTGCAGTAAGCTCTTGGTAATGATCATTCACTTATTCTAAGTCTTCCCTGAGTTTTCTATTAGCTAGGATCAAACCATCATTTGTTTCTTGCATGTACTACATTTGATGCTTATACTGTTTGACGGTTCTTTGCAAATTCTCATTTTCTGAGTCAAAAGCTTTACCTGCTTTTGTATTCTGTAGCTCACTAGGCAGCCATGGGATGTTCTTTTTTCTGAAGATGTCCTCATCCTCAGGTAGCATCTTTGTAGTCACACCCTGAACACTTGGATTTTCTTGATTGTCTGTTTCATCAGGTGCATTTTCAACCATTAACAACTTATTTTCTGAAAAAAGAAACTTCCATTTCTTCTTTCTGTTGTTCCTTCAACATTTCACTTCTTAATTCCAAAAACACAGTTGATAGTTTAGTTTCGGTGAGGATGGACTCTTCTACTATCTTCAATGGTTTCTTTCCTTTGCAATCATCTTTGTTGGATTCTATCTTTTCATCTGAAGAAGAAGTATCAAGCATAGTTACTGCTTTTGTGTTTAACTTAGGGTTTAGTTGCTTTTTCATGCTTAGCCTCAATTTATTTTTGGGTCAAGTTTTGGGTCTCCATCCTGGGGAAAACTCTCCCAGCATTTTCAAAGTTTTTCCTTGATGCATAACTATGGAAAACTCCATAGCTTTAACCTTGATCTTCTTTTTCTTTGGCCTTACTGTCTTCTTTTCTTCACTGTATAATTTCCTGTGTGCGCCAACCCTAGATTTAGCACTGACAGTCACCTCATCTCCTTCCAACAAGTATCCTTCATCTTCAGATAAAATGGTAATTGGGATTCTTTGTTGGACCTTGGTATCTTCTTCCTCTATTGCAACCTTCTCTTTGAAAACAATCTTTTCATCCATGAGTGTTTATGCTGGTGCCTTATTTTGCACAGGCTGGGTTTCCTTTTTAATAAATAGTAAACTTTTTCCCTTACTGTCAGTTGCAGGCTGCTGAGATTCATAATCCTCCTTTGAAGGTTCTGCCACTTCCTCAAGCTTGGCACACTTTTTATCTTCAGTCTTGACCTTTTGTCCTAATTTTCTAATTAGTGCTTGTCCCTTATCGACATGTTTTTTGGTAGGTTGTCCTTCCTGGTTGATTTGGAACCCAGACCAAAAATGGAAGTAGTCCCAAGTCTTCCCTTATCTTTGCAGAATAGTGCTAATAATAAGCTTGATCAATCCATGATGAAAAATGGACTGTGCACTGTGGTCATGATGCATTTTAATCCTTCTTGACATTTTCTGCAAACTCTTCAACAAGAAGAAAGGGAGACTCATCTTTGATTCACCAGCAAAGTGTTGTAAGAAGCTGAAATGATATTTGAAGAAAAAAGCATACCTCCCTCCACAAGTTATGTAGCTTTGTAGAATCTTAATGGGCTCTACCCATTCAACTCTAAAATTCTAGATGAGCACTCCCTTGCTCCAGTCTGGAATAGTGCCAGGTAAAAGATACCTTTGGGAATTGAAGGTAAATGGAACCTTTTTGAACCAGAGCTCTCCTTCATTCTTCACTCCTATTGCTTCAGCCACCAACTCCACAGTCAATTTGAACTTCAGAATCTCGAATGATACCATATCTTGGTTATAACATTTAGCAAATTTATTAGAGACTTCGGTGTTATATCCATCAATCTTCTTAAATAAGTCCAACCACCCAGCATTCTCAAAGAGCTCTGCACAACCTGGAAACTTGTCAATCCAATTCAGCTTAGTAGGATCAGCCCTGTTGGTCTTCCCACTTTTCTTCATCTGCTTTCCAATGGCTGAATGATGTTTCTGTGTGATTTTAAAACCCTGTAAATGACCTAACAGCCCTTGTTCCTTCAAGTTTTCAGAATTTTGATAGCCAGTTTTCTTTCGATTTTCCTTGGCTGTTTTCTCTCAATTTTTTAACAGTCTCTTCTATTGTCAATGCAGGAAATGTTTTGCACCAGGCTTGGGTAATTTAGGCCAAACAGAGTACCAAAAGTCTTTTAACAAAACTGTTGCTGAACTTAACTAACATCCAATATGCTCATCTAAATGTCAGACCATCTCTGGAATGCATAGAGACATCTATGTGTTGTGATTCTGTACAAATAGCACCCTTGGCTCCTTCTAGTGCCACTAATGAGCTATCTCTTTGTAATAAGGATTCTGCATTAGTGCTCTCAACTGCTCGCTTCTTAGATTCAGATTGTGATTGTTTAACTAGGAGATGAGATGATATAAGATAAATCTTATGTGTGCTAAATTTCTACTTCAACTTACATTCAGTACAAAACCAATAAACCTCTAGAACATACTCAAACAAGGTCTGCATGCAATAGACATGCTCAGCTAACTCATTGCATTGATTATAGGTAACAAGTAAATCTGTGAAACCCTAGTCTCCACAAACAGTATAGACCTTCACCTTACCATATTTGCTGGTCTTGACAGGGAAATTTGTTTAATGTAACTGTTGTTTTTCAACTTATCACTTGCCAAAACATCTAAAACCTTGTAGACTGATCTCTCATCATTGGGAGCTTGTTAACAACATGAATTTATGTTTTCTTTAATTAGTTTAACATAACAAGCCTTAATGGAAAAAACCCCCAATTTAACAGGACACGACCAACTTTACACAGAATACCTCACTCCTGGCTTGCTGCAGGTGTCTAAAATTAATCCTTGGACTATCTGAATGTTGAATTTAACTATCCAGGTGTCTTCAAGTCTTCAGTTTCTTCCAACTGGCGTGCTGAGAAAACGCTAAATTTCCTCTGTAACTACAAATTCCGGATCTTAAGCAATTGTCTTCGTTCTACTTCGCCTCCAGCTTCGTAATGTCTATGTGGAGAACCTCCTTCCCATCAATCTCGACTTGTTCCTCTATCTGTCATGATTTTCTAAGCCCTAACTTCTGTCTACCACGATCTCCTTCATGTCATAGACCACACCTGTTTGCATGATTATTTCTGATAAAACATGTATCAAACCTGTCTACACATGTGATTAGTCATCCAGGAGTGCAATCATGGGGGAATTTGGCGTAAAAACTGACAAATTTAGTGCCCGCGATATTCTTGTAGCGCCGTAGTGTAAAATTTTAGCCGTTGTGCTACAAGAATGTTTTAAAATCACATTTGGTGCTTTTTAGCCATTAATTCCATTTTGAATAAGGTTTATATGGTAAACTATGACCTTAGTGTTATTTGTGAAACCTTTAATCAACATATGTACTTTAGAACCCTTCAGAACCATAAGAAAAACAAAACATAATGAAAACCTAAAAGCAAAAATCAAAATTTTCATTTTAAACCAAAATTTCCTAGAAGTAAGCACATGAACAAGCTTAAAACAAAAATCACAGGAAAAATATAAGACTGAAGAAAGCAAGTTTCATGACGTAACACCTTCCACGGAGCCAACTTCCTCTTCTTCGGAGCTCTTCATTCTAGGATATGAATTGAATTTTGGACTTATTAATGATTATCAAGAGAAGGTATCGAGGAACATGCTCTAATACCACTATAATTTCCATGATATAAATCCAATATGAAATATTAATTCTTACTACCCATATTATCAAAAGAGGAATACAATTTTACAAGAAGACTAAGCACTTTCTTCAACCAGGAAAACATGGGCAGTAGTGACAGAAAATGAGAGTGGAAGAGGCTTAGTGGGAAAAATAAAAATACATGTTTAGAGACTGAAAAATTAGATCTGTAAGAACCTTAATTTTTGTCTCTTTAAGGATTCAAGAATCAGGCAGGATGAATTCTACTATGAAGCTTCTGGGTGTCCCAACCGGTGCAAGTTGAGATTCGAAGAGTCAATTCCAAGAAACCAAGGATAAGGATGGATTAGATGAGTTATAATTCTATATTTATTAATAAAATATCCATTTTATCAATTTCATAATAGTTCTATATAGTTAGGGAGTGTTAGGGTGAGTTTTGGGAAAAACGAGGAAATTGGCCTAGAAATTGCCTACGTAGAGGGGGTCTTCCAAACACTATAAAAACTAAAATAAATCTGGTTCTGTGAATTTTTTTTTGTTTTTGGGGTGATTTTATGATATAAAAAAACTTACAGAATGAACTTAGAGCACACAGAACACTCATGGCATTGGAAACAATAAAACTAGTCAATTTTAACTAGCTATAGAGGATAAGTAAACAAATACGGTGATTTTAATACTATAAATTACTAGATATGAAAATAATTAATATCATGTTTCTATCAGACCAAATTAAACAATATAATACTCATATATCGGTATTTTATCCATGGAATCACTGTCAGTACACAAATACTTACAAAAGGCTCATTAAATGAGCATTGAAATCCCTCTCTCATAGAAAATTTGGAATTATGACCTCCTTGAGTAGAAATATTAATGTATAACAGATATCAGAAATATGAGAATAATGTGATTATATTAGGAATATTTTTTAGGAGTTTCTCTCCCTCAATGGTGCCCAACATAAAGAACAATGGCTTGAAACCAACACCCAACACCAATCTTTCAACTTTGAGAGCATAAGTGAAGTCTCCTTCATTGGAGCTTGATTTACAAGGTTGAATGGTTGATATATGCACTTGATATTGGTCTTCAATGGATTCTCATTTACTCTCTATGGCTTCACTAAGGAATAGAAGAGAAGATAGAAGAGACTAGGAAAGCTTGTGGTTCATCACCCAAGGTAGTTGAGGCACATCACTGAGACAAGAAGTTATGCTTCACTCAACATCAAGATAATAATGATCAAAAGTTAAACAAAGGATTTGGAAGAATTATTTTATAAACATAGTGACTTTTTGAGCAAGTAATCCAACCTGTTGGGCAAGTTACCCACTTGCAAACCCTAACCCTAAGCCATGAATGCACCTTCCTTGAGGAAATTAGCAAGTCAATCTTTTAAAAGATGTTTACTTTCTTACATCATTCAACCAAAGTGGAAATTGAACCCTCATTGAGAAAAAATTTCCTTCTTTTTTATTAATGATGTTTCCTTGCTTGCATCCTTTAACCAAATTGGAAACTACACTCTCCTTAACCAGATTTTTTTTGCTTTATGACTCATTGATTTTCTTGCACTTTCCTTCTCTTAAATTTTCCTTTCTTTTCCGTGCTTTTGAAAGTTTCCCTCTTTTTTTATGATAGATTTATTTTTCCTACTTTTGTACTGTTTCCATTTTTCATCCTAGGCAATTTGGCTTTCCTAAATATCCCTCCTATCTTGACAACTCATTTTCACATTAATTATTATTCATAATAATTAATTATATAAAAACCCAAAATTAGGAATTTAATATAATACATACCTGCATAGTATTAATTAATCAAAATTCCCTACGAAGAATTCATTTAATTCATTTCTAAACCCCTATGTGCTGACAAGGTCAACACTTTAAATTTTCTTCAAGGAAGGTACATGACACATTCACATCAACTAGTGGAAGTTCCAGTGATTGAGAGATTCAGATACCCTTCTTATTTTCTCTACATGTTTTTGTATCAAAATTTTGAGCTCTTTAAAGATCTAAACCTGAAAATTCGAGATGAATCTAGAAACCAATTACTTTTATATGCTAGGATTGATCTCATCCAAATAGATTCAGGGTAAGACTATACTATTTTATGCAGGATGCCTCTACTCCAAGAATGTTTCTAGAAAATCAAGATCTCCTACAAATGATCCAAAATGTGAGAGTAGGAGGCTGGTTCCTATACAAAGACTTAGTACAATGTGTTGAGTATCTATGGTTTTGGAGATTATATATACAATTTGCTACATTCCTCACCCCTAAATTCTTTGTCATGGAGTATGTGAAAGAAAATTTTATTTTCGATAAGCTACATTTCGTAAACCACAAGAAACATAGAACATTTAAAATCCCTAAAGATTTGGGACCTTACCTGGTAAAAACAAGAAATTCCTTATAGGATATGGAAGAGATATTGAAGAAACTTTATCTATAGAAGGAAAATAAAGGTCCTTATGACCCTCATCATGTAATCTCTAAGCTATAGATTAGGAACATAAATCATACCTAGAATTTGTGTTAAACCCTAATTGATAATAAGAAGAGGGGAGGTGAATCAGTATCTAGAAAAATTTTAATACTTATACAATTTTCACCTTATATATCATGCACTAATACCAAATCGATTAACAACATACATAACATCATGTGCAAATCCTTTATATGATTTTTTATGCATCATGAGATGATGATCTGATTGTTATAATTGATTCTTTTGTTCCATATTTTGAGGTGGAGTTGGACAAGAGAACCAATATATGGGAATAGAGAGATGATTCATTAAATATATGATGTGAGACCATAACCATGAAGTAAAATATCTACATAAGAAGCATTCTACGTTATACAGAAAAAAGTCAATCGCTAACGCTACGCTAGTGTTTGAACCCTACCTTTCAAATAATGAATGTTAGATAACTGAGGTTTATTATTACTTGCATGTGGAATTGTGATTATAGACTTTAATTCATGGCATATAATTGAGGGATGATAGTGGAGGGATTTGAGGCCATCCTTTTAATATGCTCAGTGGTCATTCTACCTACAACATGCCTAGGACTACCTAGTTGATCCATGGGGTCATAGAGTCCAAGGTGGTTAAGGATTCAATAGAGTTGGATATTAAAATTTTGGGAGTGGTTTGAAGTTTGAATGTTTATATGGTCCCAAGATCATGGTGACCCCCATACAAGATGTAGCCGAGGGATTCTTCCATTGCAAGTAGAACCAATTGGAGTATTGGTGAATGATCTTAAAGTTGAATGGATGGTATTATTTGATGAGGGTGCATAAAGGAGGAAGTAAACCATGTGATTTACTTTATTTAATATATGTTTGTAAGTACTTGCTTCATATTAGGATTTCATGAAGTATTAACACACCAAATTTTATCATGCATCATAAGGTACTTACCATATTCCATATGATCCATTTTCATACCCACAACTTAAAATATAAGCCTTCATATACCTAAAAAATAAAAAAGGAATACCATAAGTTATGGACCCCTTGTCGTCAAAATGGAATTATCCCACCAAATTGGGGTTTAATGTAAAAATTAAGACATAAATCCAGAGAACAATGGAATTATTCACCAAAAGTTAATCCCACCTAAATTCAAATATTACCGGTGATAAAAGGAAAAACCACTATGGTATTTGAAACCCTAAAGTGTCAAATATTTCCTATAAATATGGTATGAAGGATACATTCCCTCCATCTATCCATTGTTGCACTGTTACTCTGTCAAAATTCCCACTTAATCCTATAACACTTTGTTATCTTTCACCATCTCATTCTGGTTGTGCTTCAGCACCTTTATGACCTCTTGTAGGAAACACCATATTTTGCAGATCTAGGAGGAAAATATTCCGCAACACCTGCAAGGGCCCATTTTTTCTGAGGTATTATTCATCTATGTAATGCTATAAATAATTCAATAAATAAATTTTAATTCCATGCATTTCTACTGTGTTTAAAAAGGAAAGAGTTTTTACCATTTACTTGTTATTTTTACCATTTTTAATTATTGTTATTATTTACTGTTACAAATTCTTACCTTATTGGCTTTTATGGCTAGCATGCCATAGCATTTTGGTCTATTTCCCATGTTTGTATTAGTATATATTAAATTTACTTGTTTTTACCTATTTTTAATACTTTCTCTCATCCATTCGAGCTACAGGAACTAGTTTCCCGTCGGCTTCCTATCCCAGCTTCACTAAACCAAAAGCACCAACATTTTCACATGTGTGAGTATGAAATCACTCACAACATATTTGGTGACCACATTGGGTCGATCATCATTGATCCATGGTAGTTTTAAGATCTTGTTTAGCCTTGTTTTCTTGCATTAGTGTTTCTTGTTTAGATCCTTTGTTTTACTTTTTTTCCATCTCTTCTAACTTACTAGCATACCTATGGCCTACAAAACCAGCCTCCCCCACCCTTTAGACTCCTGCCTCAACTCTCGACTGAGATTCTTTTTAATTTTCCTCATATTTTGTCCTGAAGAGCTCTTGTATTCCTATTAAGAGCTCTATCGCACCCTATTTTTCCAATTAAAAATGATCCTGAGTGCCCTTTCTACCTTGATAAGAGAACTCTACTCCCAAATTATTTATTTTTCATCCCACCTTTTTTTTTAGTAGGTTGCACTACAAAACACTTATGTTCCTCAGACAGAAGCACTCTAAGAGTGATTTACAGACCTATGCATCCTATGTTCATACCCTTGACTAGTTTAGCTTGACTGATTGGTTTCCATCATTGACAACTATCAACCACATTTTTTATTGTTTACATTATTTCGAGTGACTATTTTCACATGCTTTGCTTATCTAATTGATTGTAGAAATAGATGGATAGTTCTCTTCTTAGTAGTTCTTGCATGGTGTGTTTATGAAATTGTTAGTTGTTTATTTC
Organism: Pseudotsuga menziesii; assembly: GCA_001517045.1. Classification (NCBI taxonomy): domain Eukaryota; kingdom Viridiplantae; phylum Streptophyta; class Pinopsida; order Pinales; family Pinaceae; genus Pseudotsuga; species Pseudotsuga menziesii. Next base: position 43,234 of record LPNX010494710.1, read on the forward strand.
AATTAGTTTTAGATTTATCTCTATATTTCAACATTTACTTTTAGTTTTAGTTATTTACTTTCAGCATTTATCGGGATTATTTACACAACTTGTGCACCCACTCACACCCTAATATCAAGTGAGCCTATAATTTTCTTAACTAAACACACATTTAACCCCAGTTAGGGACCAACAAAAAACATTATAGTTAGGTATGGTACTCGGGTAGGCATCCAAATAACCCCCATTTTTCATTTACATATGAGACATAGATGTTGACTATTAGGGAAATGAAATCCCCTAGTATTTGTTGTCATGGTCACAACCAGTTTGTTGGGTAGGCCTTTCCCTTAGGAGGGTTGAAGTCACAATACTGGTTCCACAAGTTAGGGTGGAATTATGCACTCCACTTTAGACTAAAGGATACTTACTCATTGCCTTCTTTGTTTGAGTTATGGTGGTAGCACAACAGTCAAAGGATGAAGTGGAATATTCACCTACCTAGACATGTCATGAATGAGGTCTCCTAGTGGCCATTCTTATAGGGCTCTTTTACCCAAGATCCCTCTCGGTAGGGGGATATCCCATAGCCATTATTTGTCTTCTAAGTCGCATTGTCTAACTCATATTTCATCACTGTGCATGGGATATGGTTTGCAAGGGCTTCTATCTTAATAGTTAGGTGCTTCCATGCTCCCATACCTCATAGCTTAACGAGTCTTTTTTGTTTCTAGGTAGTGACTGCTTGTTCAATTTCTATCCATTTCTTGCCACTCACGTGCTATGACACAAGCTTGCAGTAGAGTTTTAGACTGTGTTCTTGGCCTCAATATTACTTTTATTGAGAGCTCTCCTTCTACACACACGGTTGTAGTTAAATTTTTTAGCCTTTTCATAGTCCTCTTTCACACTTACATCACTTTGCCACCATTTGTCCTCTGATATACTCTCATAGAATTCAAGGGTAACCACCATAGTTCAGTTCATTAGACAAATTCCACCACACCGCTAGTTGACATCGTTCTCTTTTTTGGTTTCTTTTTCCGACCGAAACATGCTTGATACTGATCCCTACCACTATGATCTGTCACCTCCACATAGCCCAATGGATGGACACATTCCGTCATCCATTAGAGGAATTTTACCTCTAGGGAAACCAGCTATTGGGAAACATCTTGTTGGGAACCCACCTACTAAGAAACCTCCTACTCGGTACCCTCCTATTGGGATCCCACCTACTGGGAACCTTCCCATGGGAAACCTACCTTTAGGAAGCTTCCCTTCCAAAAACCTCCCTATTGAAAACCCACCAACTGGGCATGTGATAAATTCAAATATTACTGGGGTGAAAGGAAAACCCACTATGGTATTCAAAACACTAAAATGTCAAATATTTCCTTTAAATATGGTATGAAGGTTACATTCCCTCAATATCTCCATTGTTGCACTCTTACTTTGTCAAAATTCCCACTAAAACTTGTAACCCTTTGTTAATTTTCACCACTTCATTATCGTAGAGCTTTGGAATCTGTTTGACCTTATGTGGGAGACACCATGTTGGAATATTGGACAATACTGAGAGGGGGGGCTGAATTGGTATTGATAAATTTTAACAATTTAAACCACTTTTAATTTTTTCATTAATACATAATATCAAACTAAACAGACAAAAACAAATTTATCATGGAATCCCAATTAAGTAAACCACAAATACTTCCTATTACTTCAAAAGTGTATTTACAAATAGTTTCTTCCTGCTCCTATAGATAAGGATCATACTATACCCTATTTACCAACAACTACTGGAAGGAGGCTACAACCCTATGGTTTTATCAGTTGCTAGTGAAAGGATGCTACAACACCCTATTTACCAGCTCCTATTGGAAGGAGGCTATGAACCTGTAGTTTTATGAGCTACTACTGAAAGGATGCTACAACACTCTATTTACTAGCTACTACTAGAAAGAGGTGGCAACCCCCTGCAGGCATTTGGCCTACCCTAGCACCACCTTGCCACCCTAATATATTTTTGTCAATCTTCTAGATCTATTTGTTTTCTTCAATCTCAGTCACAAATACTTATTCATATCACTCGTATATGCCTCTTCTAGCTGCTATTATGATCTAGACTCCAAAGACGTATTTCATCCTCTTTGAACTTCAGTTTAAATACTCCTTTCATACCTTTACAAAAACATATTCTTTCAAATAGTCACATCATTTTCAATATGTTTTTTTTAAATTAATTATAACTATGTTTTGGAATTAAGCAGTCATGCCCTTTTGCACTTTGTTTTTAATTAATTATAATTATGTTTTTTCTAACGATTTTGATGGCATGTTCGACCATATTAGCAACAAAACTCCGGTTATACCAATTGTAATAGTGACATTGTCACCCTTTTCTCTGTAGTCTAGTGATGTGACTGACATCTCTGACCGTTTCGGCATCGAATCGTGAGTCACCTCCGATGGTGTCAATGAAATTATTTTAGTTGTGCTAAAACTACCTCTCCAATCATTTCAGCTCCCACTTGTGAGTCACCTCTGACAGTGTCAAGAGACTTCTTTAACTTGTGCAAAAAAAACCTCTCTGATCGTTTCGACGCCCACTTGCCAGTCACCTCAAGTGGTGTCGGCATACTTCTTTTGTGCTGAAACTACCACTTCGATCATTTTGGCATGACTCGATGAGTTACACCAACATGGATTACTGTCGCTTGGTCTCTGACTTCATGTCGATCGTTTTAGAGAGACTGGATGAGTTACGCCGACATGGTCATTTCTGATAGACTGGATAAGTTATTCTGACATGGATTTCTTTTAGTTGTGCCAAATGTTTCAGAGAGACTGGATGAGTTGCGTCGACATGTCCATTTCAGAGAGACTGGATGAGTTACACCCACATGGATTACTCTCTTTCATCCAACTTTGGGAGATGAAGTATCCAGAGCATGGGGGACAACATGTTGATTTTATCTATGCAAAATTTATCCTAGGTTTTTCCTTTCTCATTATTGAACTTCTTTGACATCAATGACAACCATACTCAATAGCCACATCATCACTTCCTTTGACATTAATGAACTTCCTTGATATCAATGAGAACTAAACTCAACATTATCCCACTTTGGCATTGATGGAAACAACTCCTTAATCCCCCCCCTTTGAAATTAATGGCAAAGTATTCCTTCTGACAACTCCCCTTGAAAACATATATCCCCCTCACATGATGCCTTCTCTTTTCATTTGTATACATTGTCTCTATTTCAGGAGTATCATATTAAGTCTAATCTTCATTCATTGCTTTCAGACATGCTTTTCTCCACATTCAGATTCAAGAATAGTTCTCTGAAATTTCTCAGTTTTTAGAGGTAGTCTAATTCCATAATATTTGGATGTAGTTAGCACTCATGATCATCATCTATCTTTCCTTCATCGCAATTCTAATTTATAATTTAAAATATTAAGTGTGCATCAATGCTTCACTTTCCAACATGTCTCTTCCTTTCGTTAACTAGACTTGGTACTAATCATTACTTGAAGAATGATAGGATTATTTAGCATCCTCATTTCCTTATTGTAGAAAGTCTTTAAATGATAACCTAAGTGATAAATTCATAGATTTCCCATATCAGAGTGCTTCCTTTTGCTCTATTATTGAGTCTCTCTCAGTCTACTTCCAGCCAATTTTATGCATCTTTTCACTATGTAAACCATGCACCAATATTATCATTTAACCCTGATCATCTATTTTTTTTTAGGAAGATAGATTTCATCATACCTCAACATTAGATACCAATTGAATTTTTCCTTAGATATCATTTGGAATTTTCTGAATTTAACCCCCCATGAGTATATGATCCCTCCTAATGTTATTTTCAGGGTTCTCTTTAGATCATGATAGATCTTAGAAAAGGATTCCACAATAACTATATCCTTCTTCATCACCTTCATCTTCATCTTCATCCTCATTGGTCTTTTCTTTTACATCTCCATCTTGGTTTTCCTCGTAATGAATCTCATTTTTATCTATGGCAGTATTATGCTCATTATCATATTTGGATACCTCACTGATGTTTGAAATTTGTGTTTCTTTTCAGTCTTCATAATATGATTTTTTCTTCCAAAAAAATGAGGCGTCCTGCTTACTTGACTTCCATCATCTTCTATGTTTGTGTCTTGTTTCCTTCTCAAAATTTATTCTTCTCCCTTGGTCCTACAATCAGCAGCCTTGTCACCAAACTTATGACAACAATACCAATAACCATAGAACTTTCCTTTGAGGAATATTTGGTCTTTCTTCTTCCCAACTTCCATCTTCTTCCACTGTTTCTAAGCCTCTACTCAAACATTATTTCTTATTTTACATTCTCTAGCCATATGTCCAAAGTTATTACATTTGTAACACTCTATGTCATATCTTTGAAGAGATCCAAAATGGTTATTATTTCTTTCCTTTGGTTTACTAGGTGCATAATTCTTGTATTCACGAACCTTTGCATAAGCTCTACAATTCAGGGCTTAATTATGACCAAAATTATTACAAGAGTAATAATGACCCAAAATATTAGTTGATATATATTTGTCATTGGTCTCTTAGACACCTCATTAATTATGTTTTTGTCATAAAAGTATGGAGAAAATTTCTTGCTTTCTTCCTTTTTAACTAGACTCTTTAGTGCAACAACATAGCTTCTTTTATTTCCACCTTGGTTTGTGAAGGAAGAATATTCTAGCTTCTTTCTTTGCCAAAACCCAAACCAGATTTATCACTTGATGGTATTTGGTTACTTAATATATCATCTAAAATCCTTGATCTATTCTCAAAGTTTGATTTGATAGATTCTTCGTCAATCCCTTTTCTAAATTGAATAATCTATTTTTCAAGCTCTTCATAATATTGTAATCTCTTCCTCATTTGCACTACTAGATCCTCTTCAATCTTCTTGGCGTCTTGAACTTGGTTCTTCAAGTCAATAATAACTTGATTTGTCTCTTCTTTGTACTTGTGACAGTTTTTCTTTCAAAACCTTGTTTTTTCTTCTACATTTTTCAATTTCATCAACATCACCCATGTATTGAGCCTCTAGGTCCACTTCTGATTCTTCATATGATTCACCATTCCTAGTTTGAGTATTTGTTCCCATGAATAGTATTTCACATCTTCACTTTCAACGTCACTATCTTATTTGGAATAGAAGTTTTCCTTCTTTTTCTTAAACTTCTTCTTATCCATGGCCTTACACTTATGACATCAAGATTCTTCATGATCACTCTCCTCTTGTTTTGGGTAAGGACACTTATTGGAAAAATTTACAATTCTTCGATAGTTAAAACATTTCAAGGGTAGATTTCATTTATATTTCCCAGTACCGTTCTCAATTTTTCTGATGAAGAGAGATTCTTCATCATCTAAGTTTTCTAATTGATTGTTGGATAGGGATTTAATGTCTTTCTCTTTTCTTGAAGGTTCATTCTATCCCATCCTCAACTCATATGCAGTGAAGATCCTATGCAGTTCATCTAATGTCATGGCATCAAGGTCAACTCATTATTCTAGAGTGGACACCGTTGAGTCATACTTCATTGGAAATGTTCTCAGTACGTTATCAACTACTTTTCTTTCCTTTAATTTTCCTCCAAGTCCTCTAATAGAATTTACAACTTCATCTACTCTTGGAAGGCATTCTCTAATGTTTTCTTCTTCTTTAATTTTTAGTCTCTCAAACTGCCCTCTATATGTCTAAAGCTTGGATTCTTTGACATTGGATTCCCCTTCATGGATAATCTTTAACTTATCCCAATCTTGTTTGGTATTTTTGCATTGCATGACTTTTACAAATACAGTGTTTGTCAATCCACTCAGGATGGCATTTAAGGATTTTGCATTACCCTCATATTGGCCTACCTCCATACTGTTTATAGATAGGCTGTCGTCTATATTTTTATATTCTCTTTAAGTTGCTACCCAAACCTTCCATCCAAGAGACATCAAATGGGACTTCATTCTCACACTCCAGTATGCATAAATTTCTCTTCTGAATAGTGGTGGTCTCTTGGTGGCTAACCCTTCTTGTTGATCCATAGTGGTTTTTATCTAGGATCTTCCTTCCTGTGGTTAAACTGTAATGAAGTAACCCGCTCTGATACCAATTGTTGGAATATTGGACAATACTGAGAGGGGGGATGAATCAATATTGATATCTTTTCACAATTTAAACCACTTTTAGTTTATTCATTAACACATAAGATCAAACTGAACACATAGAACACAAATTTATTGTGGAATCCCATTTGGGTAAACCACCAATACTTCCTATTACTGCAAAATTGTATTTAAAAATAGTTTCTTCCTTCTACTACAGACAAGGATGGTACTACACCCTATTTACCAGCAACTACGGGAAGGAGGCCACAACCCCCTATTTTTATCAGTTGCTACTGAAAGGATGCTACAACACCCTATTTACCAGCTACTACTTGAAGAAGGATACGCTCCCCTAGTTTTATGAGCTACTACTTAAAGGATGCTACAACACCCTATTTACCAGCTACTAATGGAAGGAGGCTACAACTCCATGCAGGCCTGTAGCCTTCCCTAGCACCACCCTGCCACCCTAATATATTTTTGTTAATCTTCCAGATTTATTTTTTAATTCAATCTTAGTCACAAATACTTCATGTCACTGGTCTATACCTCTTCTAGCTGTTGCTATGATATGGACTTTAGAGACATCTTTCATCCTCTTTGAACTTCAGTTTAAATAGTCTTCTCATACCTTTACAACAACATATTCTTTCAAATAGTCACGTCCTTTTCAATCTAAAATAACTCTGTTTTTTTAATTAATTATAACTCTATTTTGTAATTAAGAAGTCATGCCCTTTTGCACTATGTTTTTAATTAATTATAATTTTGTTTTATCTAACAATTTTGATGGCATATTTGACCATATTGACAACAAAACTCCAATTACACCGATTTTATCGACGACATTGCGACCCTTTTCTCCAGAGTCTGGTGATGTGACCTGCATCTCTGACCATTTCGACGCCAACTCGCAAGTCATCTCCAACGGTGTCAGAGTAATTCTTTCATTTGTGTCGAAACTACCTTTCCGATCATTTCGGTTCCCACTCATGAGTCACCTCCGATGGTGTCTGTGGACTTCTTTCAGTTGTGCAAAAAGTATCTCTTTGATTTTTTCGACACCCACTCTCGAGTCACCTATGATGGTGTCAATGGACTTCTTTTATGTTGAAACTACCTTTCTGATCGTTTTGGCGTGAATGGATGAGTTATACCGACATGGATTACTATCACTTGGTATCTGACTTCATGCCGACTGTTTTGGAGAGACTAGATGATTTATGCTGACATGGTCATTTCTGAGAGTCTGGATGAGTTACGACGACATGGATTTATTTTAGTTGTGCAGACTGTTTCAGAGAGACTGGATGAGTTACATCGACATGGCCGTTTTGGAAAGATTGGATGAGTTACGCCAACATGGATTATTGTTTTTCATCCAACTTTGGAAGATGAAGTATCCAGAGCATGGGGGAAACGTGTTGATTTTATCTATGAAAACTTTATCCTAGGTTTTTCCTTTGTCATTATTGAACTTCTTTGACATCAATGAAAACCATAATCAACAACCACATCATCACTTCCTTTGACATTAATAAACTTATTTGACATCAATGACAACTAAACTCAACACTCCAAACTATGCAGATCCAAGAAGACAACGCTCTATAGTAGCTGGAAGGGCCCATTTTCTCCAAGGTATTCCCCATCCGTGTAATGTTCCAAATTATTCAATAAAAATAAAGTTTTATTCCATGCATTATTCCTATGTGTGAGAAAGAAATAGTTTTTACAATTTACTTGTTGTTTTTACCAGTTTTAGTTACTTTTATTATTTTACCACTACGACTGCTTACCTTATTTTCTTTTATAGCTAGCATGCCATACCATTTTGGTCCATTTCCTATGTTTGGCATAGTATAGTTTAAATTTACTTCTTTTAACCTTTTTTTAATTGTTTCTCTCACACATTCGAGCTATAGGAATCAGTTTCCCCTCAGGTTCCTATATTGGCTTCACTAAACTGGAAGGACCCACATTTTAACCTATGTGAGTTTGAAAAAACTCACAACATGAAGTAAAATCAAAAGAATGTAGCTTCTAAATTAAATGAATCATAGGATCATCAACTTGCATGAATTCAAATGAGAAGAGAATGCTACTTAAGAGAGATAATAATTTACTATAGACAATTCAATTAATCATGACAAAATTGCATGCACATGGAGACAAAATTGGAGTAATATGATTATATTCATGAATCAGTAATTAATATGTAATACAATGATTGTGCATATATGAGAATTTGAATGCCTAATATAGGATTCAAATCTAACAACCTCAACTGAATCCAAATCTAACTTAGTGTGAGAAAATATCCACTGGAACTAACTAATGCAACTCTAGATAACTAACTTAGTCTATAATCAGTTAACTAATGAGGGTAGGTGAACAAAGGCACCCACACTACCTTCAATCATTAAAACTGGTGCTAGGATAAGTAATTGTCATCTAACTGATGGTAACTAGAGCATAACTGAACATAATTGATTACCTACCAAGGTCAACTGAAGGAGATTGTTGGTGGCACTCAAAGTGGGTTCCTAAATTATACGGATTGGTCCCTAGGGAACCTAAACTCATGCAATCAAATGCAATAAGTGGTATATGTCCCACATGTGTATCTCCCATGCACAATTGAAGTGATGAATACCTACTAATCTAGGAAAATAGACAATTAGAATATGTGGTCATAGGGACTATTAATAATAATCCCAACACCGCCCATTAATTCTAACTTTGGAAAATATCGGCCCTAGAAACTAAGACCAAATGTCACACATACAATCTAAATGTAAAAGGAAGTGATTAACAAACTAAAGAAAATGTGGGAAACCTCATGGGAACCCCCCTCCCTTTCAAAATAAGAGGGGAAAACCAAGATCAATCTTTTATATCATAAAAACTTGTGAAAAATGTTTCTACAATATAGCTCCATAGAGATGCAATTTGTAGAGTGATGCTCCTTGTGTGCACTAGTATACTAGGACTATGCATGTGAACCTCTCCAAACTAAATGATTATGTCTTGAAGAATCTTCCATTTTGGATGAATAGGAATATGTTCAACTTGATTAGGGACATAGACAACTACAAAATAGATGATGGTACTATGTAGAGAAACTTAGATAAGCTGACAAAAGAGAAAAATTTCTTGAGAATTTGAAACATGTGAGGTAAACCCATGGAAATTAGATGTTGTAGCCTTGAACATTGAACCATCTCAGATAAAATCAGCTCCCGGTGTGAGGAGCAAGTGTCTGAGAAAATGCAAGAGGTCTCCATATTTACTGTGAGGAGATGAGCATGTGATCGTGTGAGGAGAAGACATGAGACAAAGGAGAGAAAATGTGTGAGCTCTATAATATTATCAATATTTCAAAATATCCATGAAATCACAAAATTTAATATTAGAAAACTCATAAAAAGAAATTGAGTTTAAGCATCCCCAATAACATAATTTTTGAAAGAGACTTGGGGTGCTTGATTTTTCACACCATAATTGATGAGAACAACTATAGTGGGGATTTATCCCCTATTACGTGCAAAAGCACCTACCCTAGATAATACATATCATAGGGTAGAGTTCATGGTACAATGGATTCCTCAACCTCGACTTGCAATAATAAATAACAACATTGACAATATTTTCACGATTTTTTATATATTTTTCTAACTAATAAAAACAAGAACAAACATACCTTTCAATAATATGGGCCACTTGAGTCGTTTGAGGAAATCGTCCACCGGCTCCATGGTATGGTTCTCCAGTCGTCTCCACTAATGGTTGTCAAAAAAAGGGGGAATTGATCCAATAGGGTATGGAGCAAGCTCAACATACACTATGGGAACGATAAAACACAAATATGGGAAAAATGGCGAAAGGTGAAAATTTGAAGAAAAGGTCGGAATGTTTGTGGGGAGACCTTCACAATGTATTTATAGGATGATATAAGGTTTTTTGACCCATGGTATTTTATTATGCATGGTATTTGTCCATGGTTTTTGACCCATTCACTTTTTAGGGATTTTTGGTTATTTTTTGGAGAAAGTGGGGTTACGCTGCAATAAATTCTCAACTTCCCTTCATTTATGGGGGAAGGAATAATAATTGTTTGGACCAATTTTGGTGGAATTTAATTGTGAAGGTAAAAATGAAGGAAATAATGGTGGGATTATGATGTATAATTATGCTTTGGACCATAGAGATCTAGGTGAACAATTTTTGATGTTAACAGATTGCCCCTTGATGTGTGAGGGAAGGAGCTCATCGTATGGTTGATAGACATCATAGGATCAAGGGATAAATGGTGGCATCGATGGAGATACTGGAGAGGATCCCAGAGGAGTGGAGTCTCCTCATTTGAACTACAATGGATTTTGGTTTGTATTTCTTCTAAAAACTAGATGAGGTACATATAATCCTAGACATGTATATGGACGAGGCGAGCATACCCATGCTCGTAAAAATGTCTCAATATAAAAATGGAGATTAAGGCTCAAACAATGGGAGATGATCAATACATATATACAACCGGTAGTACATAATGGTGGCCTCAATGGGAGGTTGAATACAAAAACTGATATGAACAACTGGTACAACCGGTGGAACAATGGCATTTTCATAGAATTGAATATAATAACAACTGATGCTCTGTTGAATCTGGAGGTGTACACAATTGGAGGGACTCAACGAATGAGTGTCAAAATATCCAACGGTACAATAAATGGAATCAAGAATTGTAGATACACAGAAGCATAACACTGAGGGAATTCTGAACATTGTCACCAATGCAGCCCAGATTTCATAAGGGACATGAAATTGTATGGGTCCCCAAAATAGACTCACCAATGTACTAAATTCAGGTGACAACTGGGGTCTTTGACCACAAAATGAATAGACAAATACCCTGTACAAAACTCAACAGTTTTGTTAGCACTATTACATCTTTGTTGAAGTTAGTGCTATCGTTGCATCAATTTGAGGGTACATTGGTGATTTGGTAGTTTCATGTTTTTATTCTTGGATAATTCATTCAAATTTTTCTGGAATTGGCAAGAGGAAAAAGTAATAATGAGCTTGGGAGTTAGTTGCAAGTTAATTTTTGGATTTTCAAGCTAATTGGTGTTCTCAGGCATAAAACCTATAAACTTGAAATAAAATGTCTTGTTTGTTTTTTAAAACCAATAAACTTGAAATAGGAGGTTTTGTTTGTTTTTTAAAACCAATAAACTTGAAATAAAAGGCTTTTTATATTTTTTTAACATGAAAAACGTTTATATTGTCACAAAGGCCAATTTTCAACCGCAAAACTCACAAGGAGATCAATGTTGCTACATTATTATTAAATAATATGAAGATTAATGTATATAAAACACATTAAACTAAACTCTCCCTTGCATGTGGGATATTACCACAATATAAAAACAACACAAACTTTAATACAGGTTGTGTACAAAATTCTTCCGCAACATTTGGAAAGAGCCATCTGGTTTTTGAAGGGAAATTAATTCCATTTTTTTATCTCTCTTGTAAGTAAATATTCGTCCATGTTTGATGAACTTCATAATGCTAGCATAGAGATGAAAGGAGCCGCAGGTGCACTAGTTTTCAATTCTCAACTAGGTGATGGTTATTTCTTTCCTTGTCGAAATTGTGCTTGTGATATTTCTTCAAATGATAAGGCGAGATCTAACAAAAACAAAGAGAACAAACTATACCAGAGGAAACAAAGAAGAAATCAGAACAATGGTAAAGTATTCAAGGGAGCCAGAAAATCCCACCGAATCATGCAAGGCTCAGGGGTCATACTAATAGGTCCAATTTAAAATTACTTGAGAAATAGCTCAAGCTATGAAGAATTTACCTATGGCCAAGGTTAAGAGCTATATTGAGGATGTGTTTGCCCACAAGAAAGAAATACCTTTCCGCCGCTTTTGTGGAGGTGTAGGTCATAATGTTAAAGCAAAGTCTCGCCATTCGAATGGCCAGGGCCGCTGGCCTGTCAAGTTTGGTCAAGTTTTTGTTATATTTTCTCAAGAATGCATAAATAAATGCAGAGGTGAAGGGACTTGAAGTGGATTCACTATACATTTCTCACATTCAAATAAACAAAGATAAAAAACAACGGAGTCAAACCTATCGTGCCCATGGAAGAATCAATCCTTACATGTCATCGCCATGTCATATAGAGTTGATATTTTCCGCAAAAGAAGCACTCACATTGGATTAGAAGAGATCCTGCTATTGAGTTAAACCCGAATCATCTCTAAGGTGAACATCTATTCACTTAGACATTACTATAGAACAGGTTTGAAACAATTATGTTGATACATAATAGCAGGGAGAAGCAAAGATATTTTATCGTTTGTATGTACCAATACACAATGTGGGGATTGGTCCCATTTATACTGATCAAATACATAAAGACTTGTTCATTATTTGAGGAACCTGCAAAAAAAGAGGAAACTAGATCTTCCTATTAATTCTTACGTTTGTCCATGAACGAGAACGATATCTCCTTTCCTTCCAAGTTATGGAACAGAATATACTTTCTAAAAAAAAGGAGGCCGAATCACAAATAGGCATGTCATAATGGTTCAGTTCTCATCTTCGAATAAGATGCTTACAAGGCCTTGCAAAATACAATGGTATGTTCCATGGGATGAGCCACTGCGCTTGAGCTTATCTCGATCTCGATTGCAGATTCTCTCTATCCAATGGGCAAGGAGCAAAGTCAACAGTTGACTCTGTGCCTTGCTTGTTGGATGGAAGAAATCTGCAATCAGTGACTGCCATTGGAATTGGTTAAAGGAGGTCAGAAAAATCCTGGTCAAGCAATCCATAATTTAACATGTCAGTTTAAGGCCTTCAATATACATGCCGACCATCTACAACAGGTCCTATAGAATCTTCGTTGGAGGTCTTTCATATGGTGTAGATAATCATATTCTCAGAGAATTTTTTGCAACCTTTGGAGATGTTGGTGTTAATAAGGATGCATGTTCAAAACGGCCATCCTTAACAAACATGTATGTTTGGTCCATTGGATGGACCGAACGTACATGTTTTTTAAGCTCACTCATTCAAAACTAGAAAAGAGTTTAATTGCATGTGATAAAACTTAGGCTACTGGCCATGGTGAAAGAACAACATCCCATGCTCAAACTCCATGCTCTCACAAATATCAACAGGCTTGTCGATAATTTCTGGCCCAAGATTTCTATCAGTGTCCCTACATCAGAAAGCTTATATGAAGATGAAGCCTTTGTTCAAAGGAAACTTGCAACATTGGTTGTTTCAAAGGTTTTTTATTATCTCGTAAGCTTAATGATTCCTTATCCCATGATTTAGGTAGCGGAATCTTCAATGTTTCATAGGATTCGTATTATGTGCACACTTTACTTTCCAGAGCTAAGATGAACCAGCAGTGTTTTGTTGTGCTTGTTGATGACCATATTAAAATTATTGGATCTGGTGTATGTACTCGATGGAGTGAAGGAAAAGATAAACTAGCAATTTCCCCAAGAGGGTGCAATAATACGTCGATAAGGTGGTTGTTAGAGGGTGAAAGAAGGAAAAAAATGAAAGATTAAATTGAGGTAGTGTATATAAATGTTTGTAAATTATATGATCATTTTAATTCTTGTGTTGCATGTGGAAATGATTAAAATAATTTAATGTTCCTAGTGTGTACATAATGTCTTTTATTATTTATATGGGGATGTCAGATTTCTATATAAATATTACGAAAAAAATGATAGAGAATAGTCTGAATCACAATATATAACAAGTTTACTGAACTTAACACATTTACAAAATTAAAAATGAAATTTTCTGTCATATCACCCTCTTGCCATGGCATTTTTCCTTCTTTGCATTCAATTTTATAGTCTTGACCACATGAAACAAGATTGTTAAGATATATCAGGCCTATGGGATAGTCGCAGTGGAAAGAATAATATGTTGCTCATTTACTATCAGTTGAAGATATGGCCAACTAACATGCCAAAAAGTCTAGTCCTCAACATCATTATACATAATCCACAAAAAAAGAAGTCCAATACAATACGTGATGATCATATGATATCTAGATGTGTTGTGACATGATGATAACTCCCTAGCTAAGAGGGAGTGTTGATGTTTATAGCTTCATGAGATATCCTCACAAGTCGACCCAACAAAAGAAATAATAAACATTATTATTATATATTAAATGTGAACAAGCATAAATAAATGACGTGTTGGTTCCAGGAAAAGTGGAAAAGCCACCCATCAAACAAGTATAAATAATGGACATCTCATTCACCTTTTTTCACCAAGTAATTTGCATTAAGTGATTTGATCTAGTGTGGAAGAGGAAGAGAAGGACACGAAAGTAGAAGAAGAATACTTTTTGGGTTTGATATTTTGGGATTGTTTTGTACATGGTTACTCTTCTATACTTGTATCTTGAACTAATTCTCTCATAAAAAAGTTACTTGGTTTTCTTCCCTTAAGTAGAAGGGTTTCCCAAGATAAAAATTAATCTCTTTATTTATGTGCATGGTTTATTCTTTCAGTGATTCTATTTATTTATGTCGCATATAATTGAAATATAGCACTCCCATCTTAAAATCCAACAAAGAGCATATAACTTTCATATAATTAAAGAAAAATGAGAATATGAAAGCAAAGCCTTTTATTGAAAGGAAGTATTAAAGACTAATTAGGTTTCCATCAACTATATGGATTTAAGCTGTCATTTCTATGTTTCATATTAATATAATAAAAATATTAATTAAATACACTTATTGTAAATATTAATTGAATGCACTTTTGTAGTAAGTTAATATAGATCAATTTAAAGATTTCCTCAAAGTAATAATAATGTGAACTTTCAATTTGAAATGTTATTTTAAATAATTTTAAGTGTGCTTCAATGCAACTGTTATATTAAAAATATTTTCTTAAATTAAATAAGAAAATATTTAAAATAAATCAAATTCTTAACATTCTCAAAATATATTTTCTTCAAATAAATACGAAAATATTTAAAATAATACAAATTCTTAACATTCTCAAAATATAGTGACTCAAATGGAAAAAAAATTAAAATAAATAAAATTCTTAAGATTTAAAATAAATAAAATTTCTATATGTCAATGTTAGGATTACAAATATTTTTTAATTCTCAAGTGGAGCCAACCAAATACATGTATTCATAAAGTTTAACAAAAACACATGCATAAAGTATTCTAAAATTCAATAAATTCTACATAGCTTTCAATTTTGACACTATCAAACTTAAATAAATAAATAATAAAATTTCTAAAACATTATGTTTAGAAATACTATTTTTATATAATAATTTTTTTTCAATTACACATAGTTAGTTGAAATAAAAAACATAAATAAGAAAAAAAAATAAGATAAATAATCTGAAGGCCAACGAATTTTCAATTCAATAGATCAACATTTGCCTTTAATTACACATCGAGTTGTTTAACTACGAGACCTTTTTGAACAACTTTCATTGATCTTTCTAAAATTCAACTTATTTTCCTTCCAAAATAGGCCAAATCGTAATTAGACGTGTCCATTACACATTACTTTTAGATAACAAAATTGGTTTAGTTTTTTGCGTTTGACTTAAATTAAATGGTTAAAAATATAAATTTCAATTAAACCATTTAGAAAGATAAATTAAAAAAAAATATATTTCATTAGTTATTTGTAAAAAGTAAAAGTAATAAAAAGTTATGCCAAGAACTTGGTTTGAAAAAGAGGCCATAAGGTAGAACATCACAAAATTAAGAGTGAGTTGGACCCAGTGGAAACACTAAAATGATAAGAACAAACATGGCTTCATATTGCAGGACAAATACTTTGCTTATAAGTTGGACCCTCCCTGTAGTCAAGTTGCCTCCCAACTATATAGAAGATAATGTAAAATCAAATGTACCCACTGAAAAGCAGCAGAGAAGGGCCCGCTAAGAACAGTGAAATTCTAAGAACAAACAAGATGGGCCCATTTTGGAGGATCAAACTCATTCAATGGTGAATTACCCACTGAAATTGACAAGCTTGTTAAGCTTAATATATTAGATTTCCAGTGTTGTAAATTCAATGGGTACATTCCTTCAAAAATTGGAAACTGCCATTCTCTACAAAAACATGACCTCTCATAGAATAACCTTCAAGGATCTTTGCCAGAGATCATTTTTTGCGTGCACAACCTTTTGTATCTAATGGCTGCGAGCAATGGATTAAGTGTGCGCATTCCAACCACAATTGCTAATTGTAAGAATTACAGGTGTTGGATTTGTCATTCAGTGTATTGTCTGGGCTGCTACCTGATGATTTCATATATATGGAGTCGATTATGAGTTTTATTGTGGAGGGAAATATTCTTTCTGGCCCTCTTCCAACTTGGCTTTGTTGATGGAGAAGAGCAACTTCTATAAGGGTGTACAAAAACCAATTTGAAGGTCAGTTGCCTCGGGAATTGGGCAACTGTTCATCTCTTTCAACATTAGAAATCGGTGCCAATAGGCTCCATGGATCAATACCGTCAAATATTTGTCATGCTAAGAGCCTAGCCTAGCTCTCTGTCTTTGAATCAGTTTATAGGTAGCATAGATGACACTTTCTCAGAGTGTGAATTTGACAGACTTGTTATTGGACGGGATATATTTATATCACATTTCCATTTTTTCTTAACATAATCAGTTATATCATTGTGAATTTTTGTTAAGATATATTTATATCACATTTCCATTTTTTCTTAACATAATCAGTTGTAATAAATTATTGGACAGGATATATCACAATGATGGTGAATATATACTCCATCATGAATATTTTATGTAAAAAATGCATTAAAAATGCA
Source organism: Pseudotsuga menziesii (assembly GCA_001517045.1). NCBI lineage: Eukaryota > Viridiplantae > Streptophyta > Pinopsida > Pinales > Pinaceae > Pseudotsuga > Pseudotsuga menziesii. The sequence goes on from LPNX010494710.1 coordinate 60,237, forward strand.
GTTTTATGAAGATGACCATCATATGAGTTTCACTGTCCCCATCCATTCACCTCTTCCTCCCCAATACTTTATTTGTGTTGTATCTGATAAGTGGTTAGGGTTGTAGACAATATTGCCAGTTTCATTTATAAATCTTATTTTTCCATAGAAATACCCACCTCCAACTGAGTTGTTATACTTGCAGGCACTTCCTGTGTCTGCGTTAAGAAATCCCTCATACGAAGCATTTTATCATACGAAGCACTTTATCAACAGTTTAGACACTTCAAGCACTCTATATTGCAACATATTATAAAGAATATATTACACGGAATAATTACATTTTGGAGGAACTCATGGAATAATTACATTTTTTGTATTGAATATATACCTATCGAAAAAGGAACTCTAACTCTTCTCTTTGACCGTTAGCTTTAAAAATGAAAAAACATTTAACGAACTTCAATAAACCATGATACTAAAGCTTAAGGATTATTGTTCTTACATTTTTCCTTGCTCTTTAGATACTTTATTTCACATCCTTGGATTCCTTTGAAACCGCCTTCATTATCATGGGATTCCTTTGAAACCAGCGTCGTTATTGCTTGTTGACATGGTAGTCAAATTTAGTGAGTTCATGAGAGATACATGATGACTTTCTTCCATAAGTAATGCAAATAATTTTTTTGTATAACCTGAATATGCTCCCTTGTTAACTTGAAATTTCCTTGCCAAGGTAATGGTGTAGCATGATCTCTTTTACAGTGCTTTTATGTGTCGTGGTTGTGGTCTGCTTATGAAAAGAGGAGGTGTTATGATCCCTTGTGCATAGTAATAAACCTTTTGAGATAAACCTCCACATTTATACAAAATAAGTAGTAGAGGAGAGTAGTAGTCTAGGCCGTCTAGCACAAAACATATGGATATTTAGGGCATGCCCTTCCCTCATATGGACCTCCACCTGCATGAACAAAAAATTGAAAATGAATAATTAGTATCTCTCTTCCCACAACCAAACATCGATAAACCACGTGAGAAAATATAGTTATAATCATTAAGAAACATGAAAATATTACCGTCATGTTGATTTTTATTTATTTGCATATGAGTTCCTGCAGACATTAAGATATGTTTGACTATAGACAGTGTAGTTTAAATCTTTTCGAAAGAAAAAACTACTTTTCATGTTATATCAGGGAAATTTTTAGAATTAGGAGACATAAGTAATCTATCAAATTCATGTTCAAGTAGGAGTTGTGTCAATTCTATTCTTACTTCATAAGAACTATGAATTTTGTGTGTCATTTATATCTTACATAATAAAATCCATGAATTTTCCCATGCAATAGGATTTCTTTGACTGCAAATTTTTAGACTTGAGAAACATAAGCAATCAGTATAGACCATTTCCCTCACCCACGTGCATGTGGACAACAATGCAGAAAATATCACAAGTTCATAAAGCATAAGTTTAAGCAGTTGAAGAAGCTTTATGTAGGTGAAAACTTGAAGGCCCGTGCTCTGACAAAAAACTATGAAAAGCAATTATTGTACTCCTGATATGTTGCTATATGGTAAAGCAAGGTTGCTATCTTAGCCAACACCCAGGTTCAAGCACCACATATGTGTGTTGAGTTTAGTTTTTCTATGGACTTTATGTAGGAAAGACATCAACATCATGCGCAATAACATAAAAGGATAAATCATCACACAGAGTACCAATGGGTGCATAGAAAAAGATTTGTACCCAATATTATATGTAGAATCTAGATACATCGACAAGTGGCCAAATGGTAAAGCAAAGTTGATATCTTAGCCAACACCCATGTTCAAGCACCACTTTTCTGTGGGATTTATGTAGGAAAGCCATCAGCAGCATGCAAAATAAAAGAAAGGGATAAATCATCACAGAGTACCAATGGGTGCATACAAAATATTTGTGCCCAATATGATATGTAGAATCTAGAGAGATGATTTATTCACCTTTAATCACAACATGCAAAACTCAAAGTGAATCAATTTGTACATTAAACATTTCATAATAATTTGCAATGTTGCATGCTAAATACTTGGGGGCCTACTTGACATTTTGAGCTTAAGGGATTGAAGACTTACCCTTGTAGGCTGTGCATTGGGACTGGGAAGTGAAGTTGGGCATTCGTCTTTCACTCTACAAGGAAAAGAAGGTGTTGTGGGTGTCAAATGATGAAAATTTGATGTGTCGGGTAAAACATGTGCATGGGACGTAGATTCAAGTTCATTGTGAATGCCGTTGATCTTTTGAAGGAGCTCCTTCAAATACTCAATTGTGTTGGTCACCCAATATGCAATTGAATTACAACTAACATACAGAGTATGCAATATTTATTGTCAACCCAGGAAAGTCTTGTATTTCAAGGATAACATGCACAATATATGCTTAAACACTAAATTATTGTAATTGAACAATCCTATCCTTTGTTCGGCTATGCTCATCCCAAGAATCTATTTAATCTAGTTACCTTCTAAAGAATGCAGTCACAATTACCTTCTGATGTTCTTGATCTAAGAATGGAAAGATGGAAGTCACATCTAGATTACAATTGCAGAAAAAGGGAAATTCTGTTTCAAACCACTTAATGATTAACACAAGAAATCCAAAGACATAAATTGAATATTAATCTAGAGATTCAAAATACAGAAATTGAGTTTAGCTGTTCTATGAATTCGAAGTACAGGAATGAAATTCTGCAATCATAAAAATAAGAGACAAGCTGCAAGGATTCATGGAAACAACAACTAAAAGATCTAAGGATGAACAAAGCTTCTACAGTTACCACACAAATTGCATAAGGAATAATTACCTACTCAGTTGAGTGTCACACCATGCCACTACAGGTATCCAAGAGATGCAATAAACAACACACTGTAAATCCACAACTTGTTACCGCTTCCTACGAAGAAATAAAATTAACATAACATCACACGAAAAAATAATTGAAATGCCTAATTTAACTTAGCAATCCTTGTGGAAGGCAGGCCCAGCCTTCACACAGAGATGCTGGATGAACACTTGTTAAAACCCTTAGATATGAAGTAACTCCTTGTATTAAAAAGACAGATCAATTACACAATTCCTCCTTACAGCTAATACAATGAATTGATTATATGTTCAACAACCCTTGGCTCGAAACAATTCTCCATATTTATACAATGTAAATCACAACATCCTATCCCTATTATGGGGCAGCCATGAAGATATTTGATCTCCAGGTTCCATAAATGAAAATAGTTGTTACAAATGTGGCAGGATGAAAGATAGGAAATATAGGGAAACTGTTAATCGACCTAGGATTAATGGTATCTTCAGATCATATCTATACACGAGCAGCAGCGCACTGTTGACTTCCAAATCTAACACATTCTGTTATCGCTATCTTTGTACAACTTTGCCTGGGATAATACACTGGGACCGCATTCCTTGGGCAATGGTAGGATGGATGGTGATCAGCTTGAGCGATGAATGCCCATCCTTTTTGTAGCATGTTCAGCTAGATATTCCTGTAGTCTATATATCTCAAAATACCTTTATAGACCATCATATGTTAGCATATTGAGAGATATGAAGCTTTAATTATTACAATCATAAGTATTAATAAAATAAAACAATACCCAATCATACCTTGGTGGATTGAAGAGTAGAGTGAGGGTAAAACATTTATTTGGCATGCTCAATGGGGTAGGATAGGACAAAAAGAGGTAATTAAGGATGGTAAAAAAGGGCCATTTCTGGGCCCAACATCTCCCCCCAACTGTCCTTTTGCATGTCCTCATGCAACATCCTCCATTATTCCGAATCCAAATCTTGCACTGTGCTCTGTTCATGGAGAGAAGAGAAGTTGTAGGGGAACTCAGACGTTCCTTCTTTTTCTATGAACCCTCTGTGGGCAATCCAATATCTCCAGCATTGCTGCTCCTCTGCCTTGGTTAGTGAGAAATCCATCCTATATGGTTTTGCTGGCCACCAGACGAGGGGAAATTTAAATTTCAGGCCCAGCCAATTATCCCCACACACCCTGATACATCCAACATAACCCTCAACCCTAGAAAGTGCATGTTCAAAATTTCTAAAATAATAGCGGTCTCTTCTCCTTAGTGTAGGAGAGGCAACCTGCCATTTGTGCTTACTTCTTTCCAATTATGTTTGTTGGTGTATAGAAATATGGTTGGTACAGGTAGAAATAACTTCCTCCTGCAGTTCCATTATGTGCCGAGTCTGGATGGGGCATGAGAGAAAACTCCTGTGTCGAGTAAGAAAAATACCAGGATTTTGAGGCTCACTTCGAACCCATAGATTAGAGTGAGCTTCATTGTGAGAAAAGGTTTGAAAAGACCTTTCCCACAAAGCATGATTGCTCACAAAAGAAGCAAAGGCCCTCAACTAAACATCTCCTGTAAAAGGGACAGGATTTGAATGGTGGTCCAAAGGGCAAGCCATCTCATGCAAATATAATTCACACAACAAATTTTGATCTTCAAATGTGCTTCTTAAAAATGTTTCCAAGAATTTTGCTAAGGTTTCTATCTCAAATGACCTCCCTTATTTCACAACTCTTAACTTAAACCAAACAAATTGTTCAAATAGAAAGATAGGGTAAGAAGAAGAAGGTACCCTCATGCCTAGGAGTTCTTGAGAAAGAGCATACATCTGCTCTTTTTCCTTCTGCATAGACTGAAACTTTTTCAGCTCCCTTAAATTGCTCTATATCTCTTCTTCTCGAAGTATTTGGGTCATATGTTCTTCTGCCCATTTCTCCTCCAGTCTCCTGATAATATTTTTATGCTCAGTGAGGGAAACTATCACTTCTTGGTATTCCTCCACATGGCTCTTCTATTTTATTACCTCCATTCTCAGAATTGAGATTTCTGCTGTAGGGTTCAAGGCTTCTTCTTAATGATGCTCCTCCTTGTCAGAATCCAGGTCAATGAAATTTTGAAGGGGATCAATCCACACTTTGTCACCTGATGTGCCACATTGGACATCTTGCACATCTGAAGCTATTTCTGGAGGTGTTGATTCTTGTGTGATAGAAACCTTTTATGGACTCTCTTAAGAAACAACGTCCACCACTCTTGGAGAGGTTGGTTCTTGTGTAACAGTGTCTTCTTTTTGGGGTTCTCTAATGGCAATTTTGGCAGTTGACTATGAGGATGCTGGTTCTTGTGGAGAAACTTCCTCCTGAATTTTAATTTCATTTTTTACCTGATCATCAGCTGCTATCTCAGCCAGGGGCTGTGAGGCTACTGGTTCTTGTGTGATAGAGCCATGTTCTTATTTTTCCTCATGCTGCTGAGATTGGATGTCTTCTTCAGTATGCATCTATTCCTAAGGGTTGTGTTTGAACTTGTTCATCTTCACTCCAATCCATATCAGGAATGACATCCACTTCAGGGTTATTTTCTTGTTGCATTTCAAGAGTCCCTACTGCAACCTTCAAGGATGTTGGTTCTTGTGTGACAACATCCTGACTCACTTCTTCATCTCCCTGTTGTTGTGGCTAATTTTCTAGTATTTATGTGTCCTGGTACAATTCTAGAGTCGTAGTACAAAATTCTTTATTAAATTCCAAAGTGCCTTCAATTCCTGGTTCTCCTCCCACTTGGACAACCACTTGGACAAGAACATTCAAGGATGTTGGTTCTTGTGTGACAGCACCCTATTCAACTCCATCATTTCCTTGATGTTGTGGTTCCACTTCTATGATTTCTGTGTCATGGGAGGATTCCAGGGTCACAGTGAAATCTTCATCCATAAAATCGGGAATAACTTCATCCCTTGGTTCCTCTGTTTCGGAGTTAGTGGCGATTTCAGCAAGAATATTTAAAGATGCTGGTTCTTGTGTGACAACATCTTCTTTATATGAAACTTCCTCCTCCTGAAGTTTTCCTTTGGGAGTCCCATCTTCTCTCAACTTAGGTTGTCCCTATCCTTCCTCAGTTGTAGGTGCAGACTGCTGTGTTGTAAAGGCATGAATTACAATCTTGTGGCCTGATTCTTTAAATATTTCTCCACAGGTGGGACAGACCACCCTTTCTTCCTCATTGCCAGGCTCGGTAGGATTTCATCCTTCCAATTGATCTGCAGCTTCCTTTCACCCTATTTTCTGCACGCTTCTTTCCAATTTTTTCCAATTCCTTTCTGAGTGTTTGGACTTCCTCTTTTAATAGCCTATTTTCGAACAGAAGTCCTTCAATTTGGGGTTCTTCTTCAACTGACCACTCCGAGGCATCAATTGGTCTGGGTTTAAGAATGGGGAACTCAATTTTTGCTTCTAAGGTTTCCCATATTTCCCTTGCTGCTTCTTTTGCTGTGACCGACTTGGTTCTTTTCCTTCTTATTGGTGGAGATACCTTAATTTCATCCTTTGATCTCCTCATTTTTCTTTGTGGTGCTATATTTTCTGGATTCACAGCTAAGGTAGAAGGAATGTTCCCATTTCCAGCATTTTCTTGTTCCTCAGGATGTTCTTCCACAATCAAAGTTCCTCCCCATTCATGTGAGGATTCAATGGTCACCAACTCAGTATTTTCTTCTGTTTCCATGGCTCTGTCATCTTTGGGTTCAATTGTCACAGCATCTAATGTTGCTCCAGTTTCACCCTCTACTATCAGAGCTACCCTATTATTTAGTTCTTCCACATGGTTTTCATGTACATATTCTCTCAATTGTTCTGCTTGTACCCCTGGTTGATCCTTTGATCCAGTCTCATCTCCCCCGCCCAACTATATTAGAGGGGCTTCGAGCCTCCTGTTGTGCTTCATTTCCCCCCAACTGTGGATGGACCTGCTCTTCTTCTATTGGAATACTAGGTAAAGGAGTAGGTTCCTGAACTTGAGCTGTAAATTGCTCCTAGGTTATACTGTGTTGAGCAAGGGTCCTTAAGATTATTAATTTAATGAGGCCATGGTGGGTCAGTGAGGAGATTGGATGTTTGGAAACTCGAAGAAACCCCGCCATATGATGTAAATAATTGAGCAAATAATATGGAATATTTAACAGAACCCTGTGACGGAGATGAGATAGTAAAGGGAATTCAGAATTATAGACTGATTGATACCTACCTTCGCAGGTGATATATTTCTTGAGGAAGACAACGACGTGATTCCATGGTCGTGGCAATGACTGTAATACTATCCCCCTTTTTTTCATTTGAACCCTCTCCCCCTCTATTAGAAAGTCCTGTACTACTGTAGTAGTGGGGACTCTACATCCACACCAAGCCCTTCGCACTTGAGGAATACTAGTGACCTCAGCCATGATGGCTTTAGAAACTTCAATGCACAATCCCCAAACCTTTGAGTAAGTTTCTGTGAGGTTCAAAGCAAACTATAAGGATGCTTCATGGTGAAATACATTCAGACATTTGAAAAATTCTGTCCAACTAGCAGCTTGAAAGATAGCGAAGACTGTAGCGTTTCTTCTAAGTTCTCGTGTGTTTGAAGGTTCATAACGAGCTAGAATCCCCATGTTTCTGACTTCGGAATTATTTTGTAGTTCAACAGATTACAGAATCCGGCAATGGAGGTTACAGCACAGAGTATGCATGGTCAACTGAGAGGAGAGTTAGGCAAATTTGGAAAGTTTCAGCGCACTGGATTATTTGAAATTTTATCCCAAATTGGGAAAGGTGGCGGTTATTAGGTAGCATAATTAGTCTTTACGTCACATGAGAAGAGAGTTAATCGATGCAATAATGGGAATAAAAAGGGAGGTATGACTGATATTTTCAAATCATATTGATACTTAATCGAGTGGTTAATCAAAGCCATACCTTTGGCAATGCACGTTGGATGTCCTTTGGAGAGTAATAGAACATGTGGTTGTAGACATTGCGGAAGTTGAACTTGTGCAATGTGTAGTCATTAAATGTAATCATTATTACAGAGGTGTTGTAATAACCTTTTCCACCGGTGAAGCAAAACCCATCGTGTCAAAATGGTCAGAAATATGATGAATATTACATTATGAGTCAAATTGTCGGCATCAGGAATCAAAACCATATCTAGAGGAGTTGCTATTGTGCAAAAAGATCTGCTAATAACACAGGAGTCACAGCCACAGGTCATAAAGAAATCGAAGCAGAGGCGCGGCCTTCAATGATAGAAAAATCAGCTAAATATAGCGGAGCTGTAGCTACTAGAGAAGATGTCGCAGCTACCAGAAAAGATGTCGCAAATGGCGAGAAAAAAAATGGAAGAAAATGTTAAGCGAATGGAAAGTGACTTTGCTGCAGCTACGCAAAACGGGTTTTTATGGTAAAAAATAAAACAAGGTCACAGCGTGTGGAAATGGAAGAAGGTAGAGTTTCATGGTGCGGCAGCTACCGAAAATGGTGTTTGCAGCTGCCGAAAACGGTGTTGTAGCTGTCGAAAATGGTGTCGCAACCACCAGAAAATGGTGTTGTAGCTGCCGGAAAAAGGTGTTGCATCCGCCAGAAAAAGGTGTTGCAGCTGCTGAAAAATGGGTGTTGCAACCGCCGAAAAAAGGTGTTGCAGCTGCCAGAAAAAGGTGTCACAGCTGCTAGAAAATGGGTGTCACAGCTGCAACAAATTTATTTAAAGGAAAAAAAAATTGGTGCAGGAAGTCACAGAAAAATGACTTTTGGTCGACAGGCCCGATATGACCAACATCCTTTGCTGCTTCCCTGCACATTTTAGAAAAACAGAAAAAAAATCAAGTGCAAAAGAAAAGATAACATAACGAAAAACAAAAAAAAAAACAAAAATTATTTATGTACAATGATTCATACACGATTTACAGTGGTCAATTAAGGATCGACAGAGGCAGAGAAAAATCCCTACCCTTGTGCTAGCTTGTAATCTGGATCATCGGCAATTTGTGAGATAAATGCATCCTTTGAAATTGGTTTATGGTACAATCGCAGCCTGTGACCATTGGCAAATAATGGTGCACGATTTTCATTGATAGTTACCATGAAGACTGTGCTGTTATCAAATACCCTATCTACTAGGTCTGGGCCCAGCCATCTTGTGTGTAATTTGCCCTTGACATCTCTTTTGAATCTGGAATCGTATAATAGTTCTCGGTCTCTCTCATAGAAGACCTTCTTTTCGATGAATCGGTCTTGCCAATTGGATCTCTGTTGTTGAATTAACACTGTCTGGTCCATTGCAGCTAATCGATTCTCGTCGAGTTCATTCTGTTGGTTCAATATTCTTTTATGGGCTTCAGTTACATCCAAGTTTACTTCTGTGGCCATATTCAAGGTCTTGATTTCAAATTGAATTAGGAAGATGGAACTTTTTCCATACACTAAGTCGTAAGGAGAGAAACCTGTGGCATTACGCCAAGTGGTGTGATATGCCCATAGTGCTTCCAAGAACCTGTCAGCCCAATCTCTACGATGGCTCTTGACTATCTTGGTGAGGATAGCTTCAATAACTTTATTAGTGATTTCCACCTGGATATTGGCTTGGGGATGGTAAGGTGAAGCTACCCTATGCTGAACATGATACTCCTGTAGTAGAGCTTCAAATTGATGCGACATAAACTACGGTCCTCCGTCAGTAACTACTTCCTTAGGTACCCCAAAATGGGTAAAGATTTCACTGTATAGGAATTTGATCACAACCTGGTCATTAGCTTTCGCCAAAGCTACAACTTCTACCCATTTTGTCATATAATCAGTACAGACCAAGATGTAGGATTTCTGCTTTGAATGAGGGCTGATAGGACTAACAAAATCTAGAGCCCATCTATCAAATGGTTCAATTACTGATTGTGGTTGTAGAGGAATTTGATCTAATCTATTGGGCTGACCCATCCTTTGGAAGCTATCACAAGACTGGACATATCTTTTTGCATCCCTGAAAAGTGTTTGCCAATAGTAGCCCATTCTCAGTGCTTTATGTCCTGTCCTTCTATCTGCAAAATGTCCCCCACAAGGTTCGTCATGGCAGGCCTTCAGTATATGAAATATTTCATCTTCCCTTACACATCTTCTGATTTCAAGATCAGGACCCATGTAAAAGAGGTGACCGTTTACCCAACAATACCTGGCACTTTGCTGGATGATTTTTCTCTTTTCTCTTTTGGACATATGTGCCGGAAGCTTTCCTACAACCAAGTAATTAGCGACATCTGCATACCAAGGAGAATGAGCTGAAACTGCAAATAAATGTTCATCTGGAAAAGAATCCTCAACAGGAAAATTATCATCACTGTTAGTGAAACAAGAAAAAAAAATCAGCGACAGCATTTTCTTTTCCAGGTTTATCTATGATGGTAATATCAAATTCCTATAATAATAAGACCCATCTAGTCACTCTATAATTAGTGATGGGTTTGTTCATTAGATATTTAATGGCAGAGTGGTCAGTGTGCACAAATGTAGGATATCCAGTAATGTAGTGTCGAAATTTGTTAATGGCGTAGACAATAGCTAAGAACTCCTTCTCGGTGACAGTATAATTAAGTTCAACAGGGGCTAAGTTTTTACTAATATAATAAATTGCATAAGGTACTTTACCATCCTACTGTCCTAAAACTTCTCCAATAGCGATATCAGAAGCATCTGAAGAAATGTGGAAGGGTAGGGTCCAATTGGGCCCTCTTAATATAGGAGCTGTGGACAGCTTCTCCTTAAGCTCAACAAACATTGTCTGGCATGCTTCATTCCAAAAAAAATGCACATCCTTCATTAACAGTGAAAAAAAGGAGAAGCAAGTTTGGAAAAATTTTCTATAAATCTTCGGTAGTATCCAGCATGTCCTAGGAAACTTCGCACCTCTTTTTGAGTTGCAGGAGTAGGTATATTTTTTATTACCTTTATTTTTGAGGGATCCACCTGAATTCCATCAGCAGAGATGAATTTCCCCAATACTACTCCTTCACTCATCATCATATGGCACTTTTTAGTGCTTAAAGAGAGCTGGGTTTGTTCACAGCGAGTTAAAACGTTTTTCAAATTTTCTAGTGCTTCTTCAAAATCCTTGCCATAAGGAGTGAAATCATCCATAAAAAATTCCATACTGTCATTAACTAATTCTAAAAATATGCCGATTACAGCTGTTTGAAATGTTGTTGGTGCATTACATAAACCAAAGGGGAGCACTCTGTAAGCAAACGTTCCTCAGGGACAATTGAAGGTAGTTTTATCTTGGTATTTAGGAGCAATCTGAATCTGATTGTACCCGCTAAACCCATTCAGGAAGGAGAAGAACTTCTTCCCTAATAGGGTGTCGAGTACTTGATCGATAAAGGGCAAGGGAAAGTGGTCTTTTGTGTGGCTTTGTTCAGCTCCCTATAGTCGACACAGACTCTCCATTTACCATTTTTCTTGGGTACAATTACGAGCGGGGAGATCCACTCACTGTATGAAATAGGATATATGAATCCTGCTTCCAAGAGTTTCTAAATTTATTCCTTCACTATGTCCCTAAGATTGGGGTTCATTCATCGTTGAGGCTGACACATAGGCCGGGAGTCACTTTTAATATAAATATGATGGGTGCATAGGTTAGAGGGAATACCCCTCATGTCTATATACTCCCAGGAAAATGCCCCCTTGTGTTCTTTCAAGAGACCGATCAGGTGCTTTTGTTCATCTAAGGAGAGGCTGGGGTTAATATTCAGGTTTTTTCCAAACTCTACCTCAATGGGAATACTTTTTGAATTTTTTGATACTGGGATTATGTGTGTGTCACTGACTAGTGCTTCTTCTGTGAGATTTTCTTGTTCTTCCTTACCCAGAGTAATGTTCAGGATTTGATAAACTTCTTTATTGACTCAGGTGGGTTCACTAATGAAGTTATTAATGGCATCGTCTTCAGTTTCATATTTAAAGGTTAAGGCTTTCCCTATAGATAATAATGGCTAAACGCCCTCTTCTTCCTCTGGCTCCATCCATAAAGAAGTTTCAGCTTCTAGACTCGGCCGAGCTGGAGGATAGAGAGTGAGGTTCTTAGTCTCGGTGCCATCTAATATGGTCATAGATCCAGATCGACAACTGATGCAAGCATCAACTGTGGCTAACCAAGGCCTTCCAAGAATCAATGAGTGTCCTCCCAGCTGTAAATTAGGTTGTAAAACCAAGAAGTTAGCAGGATACTCCCAAGAGTCAACTAAGATGACGAGATCATCCAAAATTCCTTTAGGTTTAATGGTATATCTATCTACCAGTTCTAAAGAAGTGGGGGTTGGCCTAACATTAGTGAGCCCAAGTTTTCTTACAGTTTCGATTGTCATGACATTAATCGTTGCTCCTAAATATACCAGTACGTTGGGTATCTGTGTATGCCCAATCTATCTAGTGACAGTGGGGTTCCCAGGATCATCATATTTGGCCAACCGGGTTTTTCCTGTTATTAATGCAGATAATTGACCTATGACGTGGATAGTGGGAGGATCTCTGGGTTTCCTCCTTGGTTTCTTTGTGCACAGGTCCCAAACAGTTCTAGCATAGATAGGTACATCTTGAAGAGCTTGAAGGAGGGGAATTTTAACATAAAGATTCTTTAACTCTCCTAAGAGGTTAAACTGAGGTTGTCCCCCCACACTTGGTTGCATTAAAATTTCAGGATACGGTGGTTTCCTAATCAGCTGGGTAGGCTGTGTATCGCTAGATTTATCATTCTGTGTTTCAGTTGTCCCATTAGTGGGATGTTCAACATCTTCAATGATGGGGGTCGTATAGGATAGATGTTGTAGATTCATCCCTTCTTCATGTACAGAGGGTGGAACATCTTCTATGATTACAGGATCTACTATTTTTCCTGACCGTAAGTGAATATCGTTGCAAGGCACAAGAGAAAGGGAGTAGGCAGGCATGTTGATAGTCTCAAATTGATGGACTATTTTATTGTTTGGGTTAGGATTAGGTCGAGCAGGAAGCTGAAGTTGTATCGGTATATTAGGGGCAGAATTGTTCTGGTACTGTAGCTACGACTGCTGATGAGGGTATTGAGGATATTGAGGAGGGTATGGTTGCTATTGATGTGGAGTTTGTTGAGGAAACTGGTTCCCTGGATGGAAATTCCTCCATCCGGGAGACCAAGAATTTGGTTGGTGTGGTGGCTGAATCCAGGGATTCCATGAGTTATAATTTTGCATTGAAGGTTGAGAAGGGTTCCACTAAGAATAAGATGAAGGGAATTGTGTATTCACATTTTGCATATTATTCCAATTATTCATGTTATTCAAAAATGGAAATGAGTCTGGGGTCATACCTTGGTTTTGAGGCTGCCAAGGCTTCTTTTGTGCAATGAAGTAGGCCGGTTCCACCTCTCGAGTTGATGCGTATAGAACATCCTTCACTTGGGGAAGTGAGGGGCATTATTTTGTGTCGTGGTTTAGCTCGCACAGCTGACACACTTCTACCTTGTCAAGAGGGCACTCCTTTAGAGGGTGGTTCTTTCTACATCGAGGGCAGAACACACCTAGTGTGAGATCCTCTACTGCTTGTTTTTGCTTTTCCCTCAGGATGTCGATTTCCAAGGAGATAGAGCTCATCATTTCTGTTTTGAAATTTTCAAGGAGGTTGCCTATCTCTGCATGGGTGGCTCCTCCATTAGATGACTTCTGAGTTCTGTCGAAGACATCGCATTCTAGCTTATCCCATTTGTCCCACCTGTTATTCTTGGAAGATCCCCTGGAGTACGTTTTGCATAATTCCACAATCTTCTCGAAATACTCCTTGGAGATATCCCCCTTTCCTAATAGGTTTAAAATATCTAGGAAATCCTCCCTAATCCTGTGAAGCATGATTATCTTGAGCACATCTAACCCCATGTCCGTCTGTCCAGCTCTTTCCACATTGTATAAAATCCTCTCTACAAAATATTCCAGACTTTCGTCTTTCTTTTGCACCATTTTGAACAATTCTTCTCTCTTATCCTTGGTGTTGCAATATTCCTGATATTTCTCCAGGAACACCTGTTTCATCCTGTCCCAATTAGTGACAGTTCCACCTCCTAGGCTCATGAACCAACGTAATGTATTGTCCTTCAGAGTGGTAGGGAAGAGCTTCAGCTTTTGTGCATTGGTGACGTAGTTGTAGCTATGACAGAGGATATCAAACTCGAAAAGAAATTCATCTGGATCCTCTGCTACTTTTCCATGGAAGCGAGGCAACACCAATGGTGATATATTTTTCATAGGGGCTATTCCTTCCGGCTGCTGAATTGGGAACTGAAGTGTAGCCACCATTCCTTCAGGAAGGGAATGATCTTCATGATGATTGTTTTCCCCCATTGCCTCTTCCTCATCATATTCATGTCTATTACTCATTCATTCTTCTGTTTTCTCCTCTTAGTTCCTCTCTTCATTATTTTCTTCGTTCCTCTCCTCGTTCTTCCACTGATCAACAATATTCTGATGGAACTGTGTCCACTCTTCTTCAGTTACAACCTTCCCGTAAATGTGGTAGATTGGACTTCTACCAGCAAATCTTGTCGTACCAACTTTGTCCTCCACTGCAGGGATATTTGAGGATGTTGCGGCTGCTCGTGTGTTCTCCACTCTGGATCTTGACGCTGGTGCCCCAGGATCGACAGGGATTCTTCTGATAGGTGTTTCCTGATGACAAGCCCTGGTGGATGAATCAATTTTGTCAACAAGATTGTCAATGAATGTTCTTCTTCCCAATTGTGGACCTCGACCACCTGCACTGTTAGTATTTTGTGGGGTTTTGGGAGTTGGAAGATGATCACACTTTACCCTTCTTGTATTCATACAACCAAAATCATTAAAAATAAAAATAAAAGAGACTAAATAGAAACAATTACAAGATACAACTAATGATGGTGTTTAATTTTTATCCTTCCCCGAAAATGGCGCCAAAATGTTGGTCACCCAATATGCAAGTGAATTACAACTAACATACAGAGTGTGCAATATTTATTGTCAACCCAGGGAAGTCTTGTATTTGAAGGATAACATGCACAATATATGCTTAAACACTAAATTATTGTAATTGAACAATCCTATCCTCTGTTCGGATATGCTCATCCCAAGAATCTATTTAATTTAGCTACCTTCTAAAGAATGCAGTCACAATTACCTTCTGTTGTTCTTGATCTAAGAATGGAAAGATGGAAGTCACATCTAAATTACAATTGCAGAAAAATGGAAATTCTGTTTCAAACCACTTAATGATTAACCCAAGAAATCCAAATACATAAATTGAATATTAATCTAGAGATTCAAAATACAGAAATTGAGTTCAGTTGTTCTATGAATTCGAAGTACAGGAATGAAATTATACAATCATAAAAATAAGAGACAAGCTGCAAGGATTCATGGAAACAACAACTAAAATATCTAAGGATGAACATAGTTGTTACAGTTACCACACAAATTTCATAAGGAATAATCACCTACTCAGTCGACTGTCACACCATGCCACTACAAGTATCCAAGAGATGCAATCAACAACACATTGTAAATCCACAAATTGTTACCAATTCCTACGAAGAAATATAATTAACATAACATCACACAACAAAATAATTGAAATGCCTAATTTAAGTCAGCAATACCTGTGGAAGGCAGCCCAGCCTTCACACAGAGATGTTGGATGAACACTTGTTAAAACCCTTAGATCTGAAGTAACTCCTTGTATTAAAAAGACAGATCGATTACACAATTCCTCCTTACAGCTAATAAAATGAATTGATTATATGTTCAACAACCCCTGGTTCGAAATAGTTCTCGATATTTATACAATGTAAATCACAACATCCTATCCCTATTATGGGGCAGCCATGAATATCTCTGATCTTCAAGCACCCTAAATGACAACAGCTGTTACAAACGTGGTAGGATGAAAGATAGGAAATATAGGGAAACTATTAATCGACCCAGGAGTAATGATATCTTCAGATCACAGCTATACATGAGTAGCATCGCACTGTTGACCTCCAAATTTGATGCATTCTGTTACAACTATCTTTGTACAGCTTTGCTTGGGATAATACACTGGGACCACATTCTTTAGGCAATGGTAGGATGGATGGTGATTAGCTTGAGCGATGAATGCCCATCCATTCCGTAGCATGTTCAGCCCGATATTCCTGCAGTCTATATATCTCAAAATACCTTTATAAACCATCATATGTTAGTATATTGAGAGATATGAAGCCTTAATTATCAATCATAAGTATTAATAAAATAAAACAATACCCAATCATACCTTGGTGGATTGAAGAGTAGAGTGAGGATAAAACATTTATTTGGCATGCTCAATGGGGTAGGATAGGACAAAACCAGGTAATTAAGGATGGTCAAAAAGAGAAATTTCTAGGCTCAACAAATTGCATCTCCCAAAATAGAGGCTCAATCCATTTGTTAAACCAACAACACAACATACCTAATTGTCAATTATTTTATGAGGAGAAAACCAAATCCTAAGAATGTGAGAGCCATTAAAGTATAGATAATTTGGAAAGGGAAAGCAAAGATTTAAAAAAAAAAATCATAGAGAATTGACTAAAGGGAATTAAGTAATACATAAGGAAACAACGTACATATAGCAAGGAATTACATGTGGATAAGCAATTGAAAGGAGAAAATACAAGGATACAGTCGAAGTCATACCAACAAAATTTTGTATATGACAAAATTGAAAACCAAAAGAAAATAATGTCCACATCAAAATAGTATTCCATGCCAGAAGAAAAAGCATCTGAAAAGAAGAAAATTAGAGGCCAAAAGAAATAAACCATCACAAATCAAACCACATAGAAAAATAACATCACTTTGTAGTGGAGAACTTAGAACTGTAGAAAGTCAAAAAAATCCAACAGCCCACAAGTAAGTGATGAGCTTCAGTCAAGGAAAAATCCTGGAACTCAAATGGAAAGAGACATCAAAAATCAAATCAGCAAGCATTTGAAACTTGTAAAGTGAAAATCTAGCTGGTCACAGTCTCTCCCAATAACTAAACCAACCACACAGGAAATAAGATGCCACATATCAAATATTATTGCCATAGCTCAAGAAAAAGGAGATACAATCCAGACTCCAGATCTGGTCGGCATATTTTTGCAGAAAGAAACATGAGAAAATGTCAGACTTAATGTCAAGAGCATAAAAATTACAATCCTTGGAGGACAAAACCAAAAACGAAAAAAAGGGGCTAACAATTCAATGTGAAACCAGAAACAAACCCTAAAAGAGAAAAAAGGAAAACAAAAATATATCTTGCATTAAGATTTTGCTGAGAGTTGTGACAAAACCTAACACTTATTCATAAAAAATCCCACATAAAACGCGAAGATTTAGCAAGAAGAAAACCAACAAAAACAGAAACAAAATATAACCCATATAAAAGTTTCCAATAAGAACAGGAACAAACACAACCTGCATGAATTTGACAGCATTTTTATAAGCAGAAAATATAATCTCAAAGAAAATGGTAAAATTTACTTCGATTGCCAAAAACTTGTTCACAAGTACAACCCATATCAAATTGCTGACAAGAAGGAAAGAAACTTGATGGAGTAAAGTTAGTAAAAAACCCAAATTAATTTTCCAACAATAAAACTGGAAACAAAAGGCTATAAGTCCCTAGCAATACCAGCAAGCATTTCTCAGAGATAATCATAAACTCAAAAAAACTAACATTCCTTTCCCAATTTTCATAACACAAACCTGAAACACAAAGAAAAATACATCCCATGTCAAATTACGAAATCAACAACTCTAATCCATTCCTTTATCTGCATAAAAAATATGTTTTCCCAAGTGAAGCCAATTGAGGGTCTTTAATATAAGTGAGCAATGGACTTCATAGATGATAAATTAACCATAGAATGAATTCATAGATAATAAAGGAAGCATACAATGAAAATCATTTTGGTTTCCTTCTTTGAATCATGTAGAAGTGGGTTATAGTAAAATGTGATGAAGGGAAATAGGAATCACCTCAGAATCTCTAAAGTACTCTTCATTTTTCCCTTTGAATATTTGTGCTACAAGTGTTCCACCTGCAGACTCTTTAGTCAACTTATCACTGCACATATACAACAAGATACATATCAAAATGTTTTGTATTACACAGAAAAACATATGCAATATACAATTGAGAATGATAGTTGACTTTCAAATTCACATCCTCGGCCTTTGTAACATACATGTCAAAGAAGTAATACCCTAAAGCTTCTAAAAGAATTTTTCCCACAGTGGTCTTTCCACAACCCATCGTTCCTATAAAACAACAAATTACTTAAAAGTGTATCGTATTAGATATTGTGATGACCCCACTCCTTTCTTTTATTAATATTGCACAGATTCCAAGAGTGCATATAGTAAAATTTGAAAATGATTTTTTTTTCCAAGATCCAAAACTTACCAACAAGAAATATGCTTTTTCCGTCCAAGCCTAGAGAAACCTCTTCAGCTTTAATCTACAACACAAGTATTCCATGGAGAATTAGAATTATTTGACAAACTGAGTTACTGGTCAAACCTTGCCATCAGATAAGAAATGTGCTACTCAAAACTCTTTAAACCAATAAGTGAAGTTGAACATAAGACCCTCCTCCATTCCCTTTAGACCTTTAGGCTTTGAAATAAAAGGGAAGAAAATATAAAAGTCGAAGCCAAACCTTCAAAGCCAACGTCCCCTCAGCACTGCACATGTCTGTTTTAGAAACAGTTGCATATTAAATTTCGAAGCTATTAACAAAGAAGAAAATACACCAGTCCAACTTAACTCAAGAATGTGCCCAACTTTAATGAAAGCCAAACTTACTTACGTGTTTGAGATCTAATAGGAATCTCTGACTAATATTCTTGTTGGATGTATTTCAAGGTTTTGCTACATAATTGAATGCATTTGATTTGAGTTATGGGGCATCTATCCCAATATAAGAGACAAGATGTTTGTACAAAAATATGAACCCTGGACCTTCCATTCAAACCAAGCTTAAAAGAAGATGGAATCTTAATGATACAAGCATAAATGGCACAAAGTGAAATCTATTTGGGATGCAGGGGTTTTCTTTAAAATCTAGCTCCTTTCTTGGTACATTCTATACATGGTGCTCCTGACAAAAGGAAAGATTTATAACACAGGATTAGCACATGAAAACTGCAGCTATTGCAAAAATGATGAATATGTTGACCGTGTTTTTTTAAAGGTGCCCGTTTTCAAATTGCTCCAATGTGTGGAGTTTGCATTTAAAAACTTGCTAGCTTCATATGAATGTTGCAGCCTAATCAAACTTGGAAATGAAGCATAGAAATGGAAGTGAATTAGTAAAAGATCAGCTTACAATGATTTGTAAAAGATCACACTTGGCAATGAAGCACAAAAATGGAAGTGAATTAGTAAAAGATCAGCTTACAACGATTTGTAAAAGATCACACTTGGTAATGAAGCATATAAATGGAAGTGAAATAGTAACCAATTCCAAAAGAAGAGGAATCAGGTGCACTACAGAGTGGTCTCATGGTAGCCTGTGGCTGATCAAAGGAAAGGAAAAATTTAGAGTGGATATCATACCCCATTCCTTGTAACGTCTCGGACCCTCTGACCGATGAAGAGGACGCTACCAAAACATCAAAAACCTCCAGGAAAAGAGCCCCATGAACATGCATATAAATTGAAATAAAATGCTTAAAACATAAAACATGCTAAGATGCATAAGCATACAAGGATGCATAGTTACTCAACATACCGCGGAAGCAAACATATGCATTCAAGAATCAACATGTTCATCACAATTCATGAAATAGTAAATGTAATTGCAGAAGCAAAATGGACAAGAACACTTATCTTATACAAAACTCATCTGCAACCAGCTACGTTGCTGCAACGTTCCACCCAACCATAGTCCAACGTGCTCATCAATCTCTCAGCAACATTGCCACCCCTGAGATGGGCATGATTCCCTAAGGAATAAGGGACAAAGGAGGATTACACATAGCCAAGGTACACAAAATAGCCAAGTCAACACAGTTGGGTTTATCAGGACGTCAAGGAGCTAGGAAAGGATAAATGCTAAGGTGGTGGTCTCAATGGAGAGTTAAGGATTCCTACACCAGAGCTAGCCTGAATTCTAAGACATCCACACACCCAACACCAGGAATCAGTCCTTTCTCTACTTCACAGTCCCTCAGGCCCTAACTTCCCTTTCCAATTCTCTTCAAGGGTTGTGGAGAAGAAAGCCAACAATCTAAATCTGTCTGAGTGGCTCCCAAACACCAGGTTTCTCAAGCATACACATCCTCCAATCCCACTCTAAACATTTCGAAGACCAACCACTGCATACCCGTAGTGAAACAAGCAGTTCACAGTTCTGTGATGAAAATAAAGACAAAAGGGTGACAACCCAAACGAAAATTGTGAACACAGCTCAAGTCAAACAAGACGATTCAGAGTTTTTTTTAGCCCTAGCGTGGCCAAAACAACTCAACATCAACCCCAAAAGATGTTTGTGCATGCAGCAACCCAAAACCAAGTGAAGAACAACATCCATGCTTTTACCACTGCAGCAATGGGATAAACACAAACTCACTGCAACCCCCAAATGGAGGCGAAGGTCTGATTCTCATCCTAGACAAGGGAAAAACATATGTAGAACCCCAAATGCAGGTGAAGACACACATACACCACCAGAATGCGAAGGCTCATTCACAGGAAAATTGTGGGTGATAGAACATGCTTCCCAACTCACTGCGTGAGTCCCAAAACAAAGGAGAGAATTCTGCATGAGGAGGACCATGCCCAATTTTCCCACCGATGCATAAGGAGGGTGAACAGAATGACTCTCTATGGAGGAAGAACCAACCTCCCCCCGCCCCCCCTTCGTGAGAGTGAGCAAGACAATGGAATGACCGTGCATTGGAAGCATGGAGTCATAGGAGAGTGGAGAGAGTGGAATATTTCTTCCATGCCCCTAGCGGCGTGAAGAGGAAGAGTCCTCTAGTGGAGTGGGAACGTGGGTAAGGACTAACAGTCCTGCCACACCCACCACTACTCAGCAATAACTGCTCCCAAACAGCAGAAGTTTAAATGGGTGGTCGACACATGGAAATCTCCCAATGGCCCCCATGGTTTAGAAAGTCCCCCACCTTAACCTTAGGAATCATGCCCTTTTCATTAACGTTGCATCATCGTAGCTGGCTGTAGGTTTATTTTAATTAATGTGCATATTTACATGATTCCAAAACTATAATGTGCCGGATAGAACGATATACCATCGACAATGATCCTTGTTGCCGAAACATACACAACCAAATTGATGGTGGGGATTTTTCCTTTAGCTCCACACCATGATTAATTACAAAATATACATCATGTATCTTTTAATGCAAACGGAGTCAAAACCGGGCTATTGCATTCCTCAAAATAGGAAATCTGGTATGTTGCAAGGACAAGGATAACAATAATAGTTGAAAGGAGTCTGAACAAACTTCATCGATTCAGATTTAGTCTTTAGATGATACCAAAATATTTTTTCCAAGGAAAACCTTGATAGGGAACCCACACACTTCCTTGTATATGCTCAGAACTCAGAGTAATCCATCGGCACTGGACCCCATTTAAGTGTGATTGATAGGGAACCAGTTTATAATGTAAGCGATTATTACCTCCATTTTTTTCAAAGAAAAACCTTGATAAGGAACCCACACACTTCCTAGCAAATATACCATCCCAAATCAAACCACATAGAAAAAAAACATCACTTTGTAGCGGAGAACTTAGAAATGTAGAAAGTCAAAAAAATCCAACATCCCACAAGTAAGCGATGAGCTTCAGTCAAGGAAAAATCCTGGAACTCAAATGGAAAGAAACATAAAAAATTAAATCACCAAGCATTTGAAACTTGTAAATTGAAAATCCAGTTGGTCATAGTCTCTCCCAATAAATAAACTAGCCATACAGGAAATAAGATGCCACATATAAAATATTATTGCCATAGCTCAAGAAAAAGGAGATACAGTCTAGACTCCACATCTGGTCAGCAGATTTTTGTAGAAAGAAACATGAGAAAACATTAGACTTAATGTCAAGAGCATAAAAATTACAATGCTTGAAGGACAAAACCAAAAACGAAAAAAAGGGGCTAACAATTCAATGTGAAACCAGAAACAGACCCTGAAAGAGAAAAAAAGGAAAACAAAAACATATCTTGCATTAAGATTTTGCTACGAGTTGTGACAAAACCTAACACTTATTCATAAAAAATCCCACATAAAACAGGAAGATTTAGCAAGAAGAAAACCAACAAAATCAGAAACAAAATATAACCCATATAAAAGTTTCCAATAAGAACATGAACAAACACAACCTGCATGAATTGGAAAGCATTTTTACAAGCAGAAAATATAATCTCAAAGAAAATGGTAAAATTTACTTTGATTTCCAAAAACTTGTTCACAAGTACGGCCCATATCAAATTGCTGACAAGAAGGAAAGAAACTTGATGGAGTAAAGTTAGTAAACAACCCAAATTAGTTTTCCAACAATCGAACCAGAAACAAAAGGGCTATAAGGCCCTAGCAATACCAAAAAGCATTTCTCATAGATAATCATAAACTCCAAAAAACTAACATTCCTTTCCCAATTTCCATAAGACAAACCTAAAACACAAATAAAAATACATCCCATGTCAAATTACGAAATCAACAACTCTAATCCAATCCTTTATCTGCATAAAAAACATGTTTTCGCAAGTGAAGCCAATTGAGGGTCGTTAATATAAGTGAGCAATGGACTTCATAGACGATAAAGTAACCATAGAATGAATTCATAGATAATAAAGGAAGCATACAATGAAAATCATTTTGGTTTCCTTCTCTGAATCATGTAGAAGTGGGTTATAGTAAAATGTGATGAAGGCAAATAGGCATCACCTCAGAATCTCTAAAGTACTCTTCATTTTTTCCTTTGAATATTTGTGCTACTGGTGTTCCATCTCTAGACTCTTCAATCAACTTATCACTGCACATATACAACAAGATACATATCAAAATGTTTCGTATTACACGGAAAAACATATGCAATATACAATTGAGAATGATAGTTGACTTTCAAATTCACATCCTTAACCTTTGTAACATAAATGTCAAAGAAGTAATACCCTAAAGCTTCGTAAAGAATTTTTCCCATAGTGGTCTTTCGACAACCCATCATTCCTGTAAAATAACAAATTACTTAAAAGTGTATCGTATTACATATGTTGATGACCCCACTCCTTTATTTTATTAATATTGCACAGATTCCAAGAGTGCATATTGTAAAATTTGAAAATGATTTTGTTTTTCCAAGATCCAAAACTTACCAACAAGAAATATGTTTTTTCCATCCAAGCCTAGGGAAACCTCTTCATCCTTACTCTGCAACACAAGTATTCCATGGAGAATTAGAATTATTTGACAAACTGAGTTACTGGTCAAACCTTGTTGTCAGATAAGAAATGTGCTACTCAAAACTCTTTAAACCAATGAGTGAAGTTGAACATAATAACCTCCTCCATTCCCTTTAGACCTTTAGGCTTTGACTAGAAAGGAAAGAAAAGATAAAAGTCGAATCCAAACCTTCAAAGCCAACATCCCCTCAGCACTGCATGTGTCTATTTCAGAAACAGTTGCATATTAAATTTAGAAGCTATTAACAAAGAAGCAAATACACCAGTCCAACTTAACTCAAGAATGTGCCCAACTTTAATGAAATCCAAACTTACTTACATGTTTGAGATCTAATAGGAATCTCTGACTAATATTCTTCTTGGATGTATTTCAAGGTTTTGCTACATAATTGAATGCATTTGATTTGAGTTATGGGGCATCTATCCCAATATTAAAGGCAAGATGTTTGTACAAAAAGATGAACCCTGGACCTTCCATTCAAACCAATCTTAAAAGAAGCTGGAATCTTAATGATACAAGCATAAATGGCACAAAGTGAAATCTATTTGGGATGCAAGGGTTTTCTTTAAAATCTAGCTCCTTGCTCGGTACATTCTATACATGGTGCTCCTAACAAAAGGAAAGCTTTATAACACATGATTAGCACATGAAAATTGTAGCTATTGCAGGAATGATGAAGATGTTGACCATGTTTTTTTAAAGGTGCCCATTTTCAAATTGCTCCAATGTGTGGAGTTTGCATTTAAAAACTTGCGAGCTTCATATGAATGTTGTAGCCTAATCAAACTTGGAAATGAAGCACATAAATGGAATTTAATTAGTAAAAGATCCGCTTACAACAATTTGTAAAAGATCACACTTGGCAATGAAGCACAGAAATGGAAGTGAATTAGTAAAAAATCAGCTTACAATGATTTGTAAAAGATCACACTTGGCAATGAAGCACAAAATTGAAAGTGAATTAGTAACCAATTCCAAAAGAAGAGGAATGAAGTGCACTACAGAGTGGTCTCATGGTAGCCTGTGGCTGATCAAAGGAAACGAAAAATCTAGAGTGGATATTATACCCCATTCCTCAGAATAGGAAATCTGGATTGTTGCAAGGACAAGGATAACAATAATAGTTGAAAGGAGTCTGAACAGACTTCATGGATTCAGATTTAGTCTCAAGATGATACCAAAATATTTTTTCCAAGGAAGACCTTGATAGGGAACCCACACACTTCCTTGTATATACTCAAAACTCAGAGTAATCCATCAACACTAGACCCCATTCAGGTGCAATTGATAGGGAACCAGTTTATAATGTAAGTGATTCTTACCTCCATTTTTTTCAAAGAAAAACCTTGATAAGGAACCCACACACTTCCTAGCAAATATGCAGAACTCGGAGTAACTCCATCGTCATTGTTAATGGCACTTGACCTGGTAGGGATGTCAAAGGACCTGATAGGGAAAAAACAAGGTACATAACAAAGGAATCCAGGCTAGGGAGTTGACCCCAAGGCCTCCTTCATAGAGCTCAAAGGACTCAACCACTCAAGTTAGCCTACCATATTACCTAAATCCTTATATATCATTTTTGGTTGTTGAATTTTGATTTTGAATTAGCAAATCTCAAGGGTCAAGTACAACTCCGATCTTATTACGAACCCACCACATTCTCATCATGGCTTGGGAGGTCTGCATTTGTTCCTAGATGTAGATGAAAGAAAAATATGCCCACAACAAAACCAACAATAGGAAATGGAAAGGCAGAAAGATGAAAGAAAAATGAAAAAATACTTGGATTCTAACAGAGAGACTGAAAAAATAGATACCACACTTCATAGCCGAAGGTAACTTGGTTGTAAAGAAGATATTGTAAAGAGTTGTATAATATTTCCAAGTCCAAAGGAACCTGACTTGACTACCACTATCCAATACCTTATAGCTTGTAAATCTTCCCAGCTAATGCAGATTTTACAATTAAGAAACACACCTAGAGATAGAGAGAAAGAAATAGACCTTGTTGATCTTCGGAACAACATACCGAAGCATGTAAAGCCTATCATTGATCCTCTTTGGGCACCTCCTTTCATCAATCAGATTCTTAGCAGGCACCCTGGCAGTTTAACTTTAGAATGCTGTGAAACATGGTGAATTTATTCTAGAACGTGTTGCCAATGCGTGACAGATCGCTAAAAAAACTTCAACAAGTTAGAAAATCTAACCTCCCCACTTCCCTTGGAGGCTACGAAGTTGGATCTCGGGTGGAACTCAATGCTTTCATTTCTATCATTGTCGAAGCAAAACTGCAATGCAGCCACAGAGAGGCCAAGCTTTGTCCCTGCCCTTTCAACCGATGAATTTCCTTCTGTGGGAACGATCAGCATTTTGGACCTGGAATCCTCTAGATAGAACTCAAATTACTCTTCTATGTAAGCTGAATTAAGTGGCGTTGCAACTACTTTGACTCTTATCACTGCAAGGAATAATATTACGAACTATACCAAAGAAACAAAACATATTTAGCGAATTGAAATTTGAAACCTGATAAAATAACCTAAAATATCTAATGAAATAACTTGAAATATCATCTAAAAATGACTGTATTTTTCCCTAAAACACACCCGCACAAGCCTGGATTGCAAAAAAATGGGCACAATCTGCATCTGTAAGACATCTTACAGAATGATCGGGAAAATTAAAGAAAAATTTTGGCATTTGAGGAAATTCCGGGATAAAAGAAACAAAGAAAAGAGTAATGATTAATAATTCTCTGTAATAAAATCGTAGGATACTCTATTTCAACCAAAGGAAAACACATCTTGAAACTTTACCTCAATAGACTTAGGAAAGGTGAGAGCCACCACATCCCTGGTTCCTTCAACAAGTCAGAAAATCTATGGCGAGGAGGAAAAAACGTCCAAACCAAAGGACTTCATGAACATGCCAAAAAGCTGAGAAAACTTCAAGAATATGAAAGAAACCATGTTAAAAACCTAAACCTAAACGTGGCGATTTTCTATTAGCGAGGTGCGTGGCAGTTTTTTATTGGGAAGAGGGACGACGCTCCTACAGTGGTCCAAAAATCAACTTCTAATGGAAAATGCCTTACGGCGTAAACATAAGGTTGACATTGTAGTGCAGAAAATTTTGAAGCTTTACGTCAACAAGAAAGGCAATTATTTGATGAAAAGGATTGACAGTACAGGTGAGAACCAAGCATCATCTAATGACTTCCCATTATTCTGCTGGTTAAGTTGCGAACAAGTTAATGTTTCATAGGCTCAGTGGAATTTGTATGCCAGCCTGTAGGTTTAAACACGTGTTGAGCATCCACTTCCCTATCAAACAAATTGATGGCTCAAGAAAATTCTATTGATAAAAATGCAGTAAGGATAGTGATCAAAGAGCCCAGTGGAATTTCTTGCGGACATGCAGCTCCAAGACACGTGCTATCTCTGACAAATAGATCAACCGCTTAAAATAATTCTACTGGGTGAAAGTTTTGTTGGGTTAACGATGCATGGGTTGAGCGGAATCCTTTTTCACTAATTAAGAAAATAATAAATAAATAAAATCACTTCTTAATATAGTAGAAACTGCTTGGCCGAGAGCGAACCATTGTGATAAATTTGTTCACAAGCCCTGTGATTTCCATTGAGATAATAGTCACATCCTAACTACCAAGTGAATTTGAAATCACAAGTATTTAATTCTAAGCATCAAGATTTGCAGACACATTCTCAACAAAACCAAACTGGGGGTGATATTGTGGATGTAAAAACTGAACAATAGGAAAAATTGAAGGAAGAACATCAAGAACCAAAATTTTTGTCTCTTTTTTAGCAAGAATATAATGAGCATAATTCCCAACCACAAGAAGCTTCATGTATACAACAAACCAATCAAATTGGTTAGCAGAAATCATAGGTAATTCCAATTCATCTGCATTTTAAAACATCTAATTAGAGTATCTGAAGTAGGAGTCATTGATGAATACAAGTGTTTTCCCATTGAGTATAGCTTTAGAGAGATCATTCAAAGGAATTTGGAAAAATTCACAGTGAGTGTAAATACATAATAAGGAAATACCTAGGTGTATATGATAACAAAGATATAGATGAGATGGACATATCAGAGTTGTTAGATAATCAAGTTCAACTTCAAAACATACAAACACCATATCAAACATCAATTGAAATAGGTGAAGAATTTTAATTTTCTGGCAATGAATTTTTATGTCAGTAAGATCAAACAACAGTTTCTGCCAAAAGAAGAGGGATTTTAAAAAACGAAAGGATTTTTTTCTTCAGCACGGGGTAATCTACAAACACCTCTTTCAATTTTTACGCAGGTGTTTTTGTTTGGGAGAATGAAAGGGATATTTCAATGCCTTTTCTTAAATTTTTCAAATTCTTGTTTGAGTCATTAATTTCAAATGAAGATTCCAAGGAGGTGGAGGGGAATATGGAAAAATAGAAACATGGGTTTTGTTGGGAACAGGTTTAGATAAAAAAAAAATATCTCGTTTTTTTAAAACCCTGTCACTATTTGAGATATACATGAGTGGATTTTAAGCCTATTTTCAGGAATCCACCTCAAAAAAACAGGAAGCAGTTAAACGTGTCTTTCTGTTTGTAGTTGTTCCTATTTTTAGGGAGGTTGTTAGAATTCTAAATAGGATACTGAGTAGATGTATATTTTCTATATAAACAGATGTAATATATATATTTAGGGTTGGACTTTCAAGAGCATAGAGTCTCTTTCATCGTAATAGATATAATTTTCTGAAAATGAATAAAGTTGGAGAGAAGAAATGTTGAAATTTTCCATGGAAGAGATTCTTGTGCCATCACTTTTCTCAGTAAGTGATCTTCTATGTGATTGATTTTCTATTTTACCACTCCATTTTGTGTTTCTTTCATGTTTGAATAGTAGTTTTACAGACCATAATTCATCTTTGATGCTCTACGTTCATTGTTTCAAACATTTTCAAACCATTTTCTGCTAAAGTTTTACAGAACTCACCCTAGTTAGGTGCTATGTTTAATGGTCTATCTTCTTTTATCTGCTAATCAACTTGCAAATGCCTCAATACCGAGGAAATGGTGTCTACCCTGCCTCTATCCATGATTCTTTCAAAACCCAACCTCTTGCAACCTATCTCATATCTGATTATTGATTCCATTTCCCAATGGTCTCTTTCACGATTGTCTTGCAAAATTTTATAAAACAAATTGTCCCTATCAAAAATCTGACCTTCTGAGTGTTTATTGATCGAATAACTTAAGTGATAAATCTAGTAAATATTGAGATATCTCTCTTTGATTTTATAAGGTCGGAATACAATATAAAGTAGTTATGCGGTTGCCTTGAGATTTACCCTTTCACATCCTGGGTACACTCTGGGTGCTAACAAGTGCGATGATGGAGTTGAAGTCAAGCACGTGAGACACAACCAACCCAAAAATAACTAAGAAATCCTTTCAAGTGATCCAAGGAACTCATAAATGAGGCTGATGAAACCAGGATACAGGGACCTCTAGGTCTATCCTGTGGAATATATGTGTTGATGTTGATATAGGGAGACCTATAACGACTAAGGAAATGAGGTTTTTGTTCCCACCTTTCACACACCTGGGTCATGTGGCAGAAATCTTCAAGCCACTCGGTGTGTCCTTGGGGGCAAGTCTCGCGTCAAGGCTGTCACCTTGTTCTTGACTCCTCCGTTTAGGCTCAACTCCTAACGAAGCCAAGGGGGGTAGACCCTATTAAGTTACTAGGGACAATTACTTAGTGTGGTGATGTTAAACTGAATGAGTTACTTAGGAGTTTGAAATTTAGCTATAGATAATCAAAGATGACAAGATAAAAAAATGAACACACGAAAGCACAATGCTAAGACACAATATATATATAAAGCAAGAAAATAACCAGTTCCTTAGAATGGAGTCAAAAATAAGATCAATGTACTTGCATGTGCTTGGAGTGGATGTTTTGCGATTTCTTCTTGGTACGTTTTAAGTTAAAATCGAAGTGTGAGTTGATTAAAATTAGGCGAAGGGGTGGACTCCAGATATACCCGAGAGTACTTGGAGTATGTCCAAAACTAAACCTTCACGGCTACCCGGAAGGAATATGTGGGCTGAAATGGAGTCTCTGGGGCTATTTTTCATAACGCACCCATTAGGGTGTGACAAATATCAGCGCCCCGAGGTCACTTTTCAGAAGTTCCCGCTTCCTTTGGGTATTTTGCCACCGTGATGGTTTGATCTAGGTGTTGGATTTTCACCTGTTGGTTTGTTAATTTGGGAGAGTGAGTCCTAATTATAATAGTCACTCAAGTGCTTTTGATACATCTTGACTGATCGGATGAAACGCAGCCAAGTGTAGAGCATACACATCGGAGTCTTGTCAATTTTAGTAAATTTTACAATGGGTGTTCTTATTTAAAAGAAAACCCTCCAGGAACCTCTTTCGATCCAAGTGGATCTCAATCAGGGAATCAAGGAGGGGTTAATTTTATAATAGCTGAAAAAAATGACAGAAAAGGAAATAGATACACAATTTCAGTTTTCTAATTAGTCCTACCACGAATCTCTTTCCCCTTTCGGGTCAATCGGGAAGTCGTGGGGTAAGTATTGAGATTAATTTAAAATATAAAATATGGAATATGAGAATAATAATGAATTAAATTATACTACCCTGTAGATTAGATCAATACTAGTTTGAAAATAAATGAGCAAAAAGCAACAAAAAAGACACCGATGCAAATCCCCCCAGGGGGGATGGGGAATGGGCTCGAAAAAGCCTATTCAAAAGTTATTTTTATTAACAGCGGTTACAATATCAGAAAAATCATATAATTCCTCTTGATCCTTATATGGAGTGAAATCAAGAGCTTACAAAGTGTGAAAATTAAAGGTTTTAGTCAAATGGGAGACCCCTGGGGGGATTTGAACGCTCCTGAGGCCACTTCCGAAGAGAAGCTTCCTTTATTTTCTGTCAAACATGCTAAAAACCAGCAAAAATATCAGACTGAAATATTCCCAAAAGCACTCTGAAAGTACCTTTGGGTCAGCTCACTTTTAACCAAAAAAGGTAGGCTGAAAACTAGTTAAAAGGGGGAAACAAGAACCAAGGAAAGCAGGCTTTCCTTGGGATCTTGGATTGCCTTTTGTGCAGACAATAAGATGTGCAATTTTATTGCAGAATATGAAATTTTAACGTACAGGAAACAGAAATTAAATGCATGCAAGCTACAAATTTTCTTTAAAATTACATGCAAAAAAGGACGATTTCCCTAAAGCTAGATCTAGAAAGCTTATGAAACCTTTTAAAAGCAATATCTAGACTATGGGATTTGAGAGGATATATATATGTTTAAATTACTTTTAATATGATATATCTAAAAAAAATCAAAGCTATGAACAAAGTAACCGTGTAAAAGAGTTGATTTTGAGGGAGGAAGAGGAGGAGAGAAATGCTGGTTTCCTTGAAGATCCATAGTGGAGCTTTCAGGTGGAATGTCGAGGGACTATGCCTTTGGAAGGACTTGGAGAGAATGAAGAATAAAACTATATCAGCATCCTCTCCAATGTAGGAACCTGCAGCTCAGCTGAAATCACAAAAACTTGCCGAAAAACTTGTGAGATCTGATTAGTACATACACAGAGATTCAAAATAACATGCATATAAGCTTATAAGACATGCTGAATCTAGATCTCTAAACATGCATCAAAGGAAAGAGATGGCCAATAAACTTATTGAAAACCACCTTTCATATCAATATTATAATAAGCTTATTATCAATCTTAACATTGGATCTACAAGCAATTTAGCAAATCATGAACACAGATACAGGTTACCTCAGTAAAACAATGGCAATGATCATCCACACATACAATGGCACAACACCGTATTGCCTCCAAAGCTTCTCTTTATTTCAAATGAACAATACAACAGTACAATAGCAAAAGCACCTCAATCCCAGTTCTAACTCCTGGAAGAGGAGGCTTATGCTTGGATACATACAAAAACAAGGAGATCCCACCCAGGGGGGGCACAAATCCCAAGGAGATAGACCAAATATGCTGATGGAGAGTCCATCAATGCCT
The DNA here is from genome assembly GCA_001517045.1 of Pseudotsuga menziesii. Taxonomy (NCBI): domain Eukaryota; kingdom Viridiplantae; phylum Streptophyta; class Pinopsida; order Pinales; family Pinaceae; genus Pseudotsuga; species Pseudotsuga menziesii. The sequence continues at coordinate 91,698 of LPNX010494710.1, forward strand.
GATCTGTGTCTAACTGAGCCAGATCTGAGTCTCACTGAGTGCAATTGTTAATCAGAGAGCTGATCTGACTGCCACCTCAACCCGTTAACTGAAGCATTCACCAAAACTCATCCAGATGAGCCAAAACGTGTTGAGGGGAGAGAGAGGGAGAAATTTCCCATAAAGGATACTGAAGATCAACTCTGGATCTGATTTGATCACCTCCTTCAGTCAAGGATTTGTCAGATCCAGTCAATCTGCTTCAGATCTGACTGATTTCAATCGAATCGGCTGAGAATCCACTGATCTATGATTTTGGATTTGCTCCATTATTCATCAATTTATTAATTAAAATAATCAATAATTGATTTTTGGGTCTTTCTGACTTGAGTGATGGAAAATCACTCAAAACTAGCAAATAGTGGGTCCATGGGTTTACATGGTGCTCTTAGCTTGAAAATGAGCACCTACATGACTGAAATAGATTATTTGGCCCACTTTTATTATAAAATCAATTTTTCCAATTAAACTATTAAAAAATAGCCTAAGTTTTGGAAAAAATAAATTTTAATAAAAAACATTGAAAAAATTAAAAAAATTGAAAAATTGAAAAAAGCTAGGGGGAGTTAGACATGTTCATATGACTCGACCATGATGTCTAGCATGTTTATACATTGACACATAGACTCTAATAACCTCAATAGGCCCAAATGCTAAGCCGACCACCCCAACTTTGGAGGTATGGAGTGAAAAACTCAGAAATTATCAGTCGTTTATTCAACAACCAATAATAACCAAGGGAAAAAACACCCTGGGCTGATCGGATTGACAAATAAAGTCTAAGAGACCGATTCTTTTACAGACACTACCATGCTAGAACATTTATTACAATTGCCCCATGGGGTATGAACATGTGATATAGTACAAAAAGCACTTCCCAGAAGTACTTCCAAAGGTCTTCTGAAGTCCGAACAAGTTAACCCTGTCTAGTTCACTAGGCTCACTTGATAAAAAACCACTAAGTACAACTTAGGTGGTAACAGTTTCCTTGATAGAAATGTGAGGGGAACAACTAGATATGTAGAACAATCAGGGGAATGATACATTGAATTGGGAACAGGGAGATGGGAGTACGCGGGACTCAAACTTACTTTTTTTTCAGAGTATGATGACAAGGATGACTTGGAAGCAAATGATACTGACCCATGGGGAGGGAATCCTAGGTGTGGGACCAGGGAGATGACTACAATTGGAGATGCCTAGGGAAGTAACTAGACTAGTGATATCCACAGGATCGAAAGGAGACTCATCATAGAGTACTCTAAACAAAAGAGTGTCAATGGGGAGAAGATGCCATAATGGGATACTATGTGTAATATGTGTGGGAGCCTAGATGCAGTGTTTGGGCCCTCTTCATAGTTTAAGGAGCACGAAGAAGGAATAGAAGTATGCTCAATATGATACTATCTTGTGGATTTTTTGTCAAGCTCGAGACAGTAAATGCTCGATGGTGTTTTCAGGTTTAGAGACTCTGAAAACAAGAAGAAGAATCCAGTGGGGTATATTTTTCAAACACTAGTCTCCTATGTTCGAAAAAGGATAAAAGTGTACAAATAATATCTCTCCCAATCGAAAGAGGCAAAGATAATTCTTTTCACTAGGTAGTCCAACCAGGATGAAAAAGATTAAACCTATATTGATTGAACGATCATTTAAATACTTTTACGAACATGAATGAAACCAAGTTTTATTGGCGATCTTTTCTTTATGAGAGGGATAAAAAATACATTAAATACAACCCATCAGTGACTTTTTTCCTAAGTTACGGTCCTAATCTCTGACAAAGCATAAAATGATACAAAGGTAAACATTCCTAGCTATAAGTTGCTAGGGTGGTCATTTTCTTTAAATAGTCTATGTAGTCCTAAAAAGGAGATAAACAAGACCACATAGACTCCCTTTCAAATACTTTAACGAGCGTGAAAGGATAAAAGTGTGCTCAACAATATTTTCCTTCTTTTAGGAGTGAGAAAAGGAGATTAACATAAACTCCGCAATGGCAAGTCATGCAAGAAGGAAGTGTTCGGTGTACCAAAAGGGGGGATGTTGTGAACATGGAAGATATGGATAAAAAATGATAGTGGAACACTGGTGGGGGCTCCTTGAGGAATGGTGAATGGTGGTAAAATAAGGACAAGTTTGTAGTATGGATGGAGTGGAGGGCTCGTGAACATGCCAATACATACAAGGTGTTAATTTCTTGGTCGCACACAAATCAAGGTGACTCTTGGAAATGGTCTGGAAAATAAGAGGGAGAGCATGAGACGTGGGTCTCATGAGTAGAAAAATGACATAAAACTGAACTTGCGATGCGAATGATGCAAAAAATGGACATCGATTGACACTATGGTGAATGAAAGAAAGGGTTGACCAAATGGAGGCATATAAACAATGGCTACCACATGACTCATGTCATTTTCACTGTGTAGTGTTGAGTTAGAGTGGAGGGCCCCAAAGCACAACTATTGATTTCTTCTAGTTTGACCAGCAGTTTTTCGATCTATGAGTTGTAGGTAAGAGCACCAACCCCGTCAATTTAAGTGGTTTATTTTTTTCATTTGTTCATTCTGGGGGCCTTGGTCAATCCCAAATGGTTCGGGGATCCGGGTCACACTTTTTAAGGGAAAAGGTGCGACCTAGGTCACACCTATCAAGTGTTTTTTCACAACTTGGGTCACATAAAAAGGCCCGATAAGCACAACCTAACACAGAAAGGAAAATTTTGTGCAACTGGGTTTGACAAGGAATTTTTGGATGTGCAAGAGCAATACATCGATGACCTCACGGATGAGGTAGAGGATGATGAAGCAATGCAAGATAAGCTATCCCGATGTGGGATGCTAAATTTATTCCATATCCCCCTGATGCATTCAACAAAGATGTTGTTGAACAATCTAGTTGGTTTTTGGGATTGAGACTTAGAGTGCTTCATCATATAGGGTGAGCAACTGGAGATCACCCTTCGATATGTGTACTTTCTGACTAGCCTCCCACTGCTAGGCGTGATCGATGATACCTCATTGAAGCTCTCGAGGGGGGTGTTGATGGATAACCTCTGTGCCATAAATTGTTATGCATTATCCATACGTCGTACATATTGGTGTGCGACATTGAGATTCTAGAGACTCAGGAAGTGGCAGCGATGGTGCTGTAGATATTGGGATCAAATCGTCTACACAAGATCTTAGGAGTCCAGCTACTAATGGTCGAGAGTATGTTGAGGGCCACCTACTATGGGTGGTCCCATATGTACTTGAAAATGGTTTGGCATGGGTTGAGCTAGGCCACCTTAGTAGGTGGACATTTCTATTTCCCCACCTTTTGTGCTCATTCTTCTTTGAGCGACTACTGACACTGCGACCGCATCTAGCGGTGCACAAGGGGGGGCCTTGTGAGCCTCACATGAGACACTGGTGAGAGATGATGATTAGGGAGGGAGGCACTCTTTTGGGGAATTCTTCAATCATGAGATTTTTTCATAGTGGAAGTAGCTTCATGTCTTCATAGAGGACTATCCATATGCCTGGATGGACTACCAGGGAGATCCAGAGATTCCTCAACCTCTAGGACATGTCTGGGGACTTGATGGTATGTATACATGACTCTACATGGTTTCAGCCATATATAGCTTAATAGCATAGTGGTAGCTATCATACATGTGATAGATACTGATGACATACTATGTGCATGTGCAGATGTGGGACTGCACCCTCCAATGGGGTACCAATGAAACAGGGTCAGGGTGGAGGGGTTAGATCCACCTACTCATGAGTACAGGAGGACACGAAGTGCTACATTGGAATCACTGTGGCTGTACTTTGAGCATCTATTGGAGGGGGTCACCAACGATGGGTGGTAGTACCTAGATGACGATATGATAATTTCATGCTACAGAGATCCTCTAGAGTGGATCTCTCTGATGAGGAGGATCTCGGTTGCTGAGAGTGACATCTCAGGGTGATGTGCTGATGGAGGAGGATAGTTACGAGGAGGAAGACACCGAGGAGGACATAGAATCAGAAAAGGATGATTCGGACTAGCAGCATGTGATTCTGCCCCCAATGCATTTGAGCATGGGGATTTTTTTATGATATCTATGATTAGATGAGATATACTGTGGAGCTTCTCATTTTGTACTGAACATGATTATGATATTTATGCACGTGGATGCACCTTTCGTATTTTCTGGATTTTTATGAGTCCCTTTTTATGATTATGAGTATGCCTATATGATTTGTATGACATATATATGCAAGACTATTTGCTTATGCATGATGCATTTTATTTCCTATATTATATGATTGATGTGCCACTCTAGAACGTCATTAGCCATTTGTTCTGCTACACTATTGACACTTCTAGGAACATCCATGAACGAAATGGATTCAAAATGTCTAACCAAGTGTCTAGTGCACAGGAACATTATAAAGAGGCAAGGATCATGTACTTAGTAACAGTTAGTCCATTAGGATACAAGCAACTAGGAGTTTAGGAAGACATCAAGGTGACAAATACCCAAGTCAAGGGTAGCGGTCTAGAGACCAGCGACACCGTCCTACTCAGCTTGGTTGTTGTTAGCAATACCGACACACATTTTGTTGATATGGATAAACTCATGTGATGGGGAATAAATTATACACGCAAGAGACGATTAGGAAACCATCTACATGCGCTGTCACTGAAACCAACATAGGTAGGTGAGGTAGGATCCATCTTGAGAAACCATGGAAACAAACTGTGAGACTCATGGTAAAAAATGATGTAAAAAAAGAAATAAAAACCACAATAAAAGGGTATACAAGGTGGGAAACTTCATGCGTAGAATCTCTTGAGGTAGATCCCATTGCGGGGATTATTCAAGAGGCAACCATCAAAGTCAGCCAGGAGATATGCCCCCTTGCCAAGACATTGATGGATGAAATAAGGGCCATACCACATGGATTCAAACTTCTTGTTTCCTATCTTATTATGGGCTTGGTAATAGACGAGGACAAGGTCCCCCTTGCTAAAGGTGCATGGGTGGACATGGGAATCATAATGGAACTTCAACTGGCTCTTAGTAGCTTCGATCATTTGGAGAGCAATGTGATGGTCCTCATCAATTTGTTCAAGCATAAGTAGGCGTTTTTCTAATGGTGAAGTACCAGGTAGAAGTTTGACGGCAAGGTGTAGTGACAGAATCTCGCATTTAATGCGAAGAATTGATTCCACAACGTGGAATAAGTGAAATTCGGTAAGAACGGTGGCGTATTTATGGATATCTCCATCATTTCAAAAGAGGTGTTTGGATAGATTAGTGGGAGCTTCCACGGTAGATGAGGGGGAAGGACTAATGAAAGTAGATATCATGTAAATGGTGTTATTGGTGTATGAGGAAGAGGCTGGAGGGTGAATGTCATCAAGGACAGTGATTTCAGACTCATGGGAGTACTTGCAAAGGTCCCTAAGGAGTGACCGATACTCGAGTAAGTTTTGGAAATTGCATGAGTAATTACCATATAGGCCACGAACTGCAAATGGGTGGTTGGTTTGAAGATATTTTTTTTTAACTGTAGGTATGGTTGGTATGCTGGCAACTAGAGAATCATTGTCCTCAACTACTGTGCACATATGGGTGCAAAGGATTAAAAAATTGGGATAAATTTGTGTCGCATGGCCTTGGACATCGCATAAAGAACATGTAGGAGGAAGATGTGGTTCTGTTAGGGATTTAGGTGCCTTTCCCCCAATATTAATTAGAGGGGGGAGAAGAAGTAGCAAGAGGAGCAGTTGCTTCCATACCAGGAGGGGGGTGTGACACTGTCTCAATAGGTTGGACCAGTGTCAACACTATATGTGGTGTCGAGGGGAGGGTGGGTGGATCCAGGTACCACACGGGAATACCAAAAGTGGATTCGGGAAGGTTGAGAGTATCCATGTCTCCATTACTCATGATTCCATAAGGTTGAAAGAGGAAGGGATCATGTGTACAAGGAATGAACTTCAATAATTCCCTAAGGTCTATGGTTGGGGTTGTGAAGAGGTCGGGATGTTACTGAATATGATGGTGCAAAAATCCGATATGTCATTCAGCGAAGGAGGGGGTGGTATGGACAAGAAAGTGTCTATCAAAGGAGAATTGGTAAAGAGACCCCAACCAATGAAAGACAATCAAAGGATGCATACATTGTCGATGGTATTGTCAATCGTAGGGAGAAAATGTTCCGAAGTGAGCGGTCCTTTAGGATTGTAATATGTCAGTTGGTCGATGTTCATGATCTTCCCATCATGGGTGAACATCAAGAGTCAAAAGATGGTAGAGGAAATAAATCACATTCCATAAATATAACTACGTCTAAGGAGGAGGTTGTAATCAAGCTTGGTGTTGACAACCTCAAATTCAATCAACACATTTTTTTTGGCTAACTCAACGAGGAAATTCATGAGAATGCCTTGTAGTTGAGTATCATGACCATCGTAAACTTGAAGGGTGGTGGTGGAAGGTTGAAGGGTTGGGGATCCAAGTTTCTGACAAACAAATGTTGACATAAAATAGGTGGATTCCCCCTCATCAATGATGCAGAAATGAATGACCAGATTCTGAATTGTGATCAGAATCGAGAAGGTGATTGATGATGGCATCCATGGTTCTCCTTGATCCAAGTATAAAAATATCAACCTCAAGTCGGAGGGATCGACGACATTTAACGCGGATAGAAAATATTTTCGTTGTGAAGGATAATTTTTGAGGACTTCCAAAAAAGATACGGTCGAGGTAGAATGGGCCAAGTTGTCAACTATACTTTAGTTAAACATGGATATAGCAGTTGGATTATTCATGGGGGGTCTCGAAAAATGTAAAGACATATCGAGAGCGATAGAGGTATATTACATGGATAGATTAATGGTTTTTGTGGTGGATCCATATTGGCTTCATTGATTCTGTAAGTTGACATAAGATGATAAAACCATTGGGTGATGGACATTAGGATCAATAGGTGGACCCACAGGAGTGGGCATGGGGTTTTATGGTACCAAGGGTTGGGTTGCAACCATACCTAGATTTGGTAAGGGGTTTTGTAGCACCATAGGTGGATGACCTTATGGTGCTAGGTTTCACTGTGTTGGAGGAGCTGCATCAGGGTCACATTGATTGTAAGATTCTAACAAGTGGTAAACACAGTTTATATGGGGAACTAATGTGTGTAATGGCCGTAAGTGTCACAAATGGGGCATTGATGGTTATTCCGCAAATGTGGGTTATTCCCAGGTCTAGGGGGAAGCTAGGGGTTTTGTGTGGGGGGATTGAATCTGTTGTTATTTAGAGGGTTGGGTTGTTGGACACCTCCGTAAGTTTGGTTGTTTCCTCGGTTCCAACCTCTCTGTCATCTTCCCTGCTTGTTGGTTATTGGGGTCGGGTTGATTAGGGAGGTTCTAATAAGAAGGTGTAGGTTGCAAAGGTGGTGGGTAACAAGAAAGAGAAGCTGCAAAGCCTACCATATGGACATTACACACAGGTGCCAATAAATGTGATCCATGAATGTGGGAGAAACGTATGAAGGTGTGGCTCCAGACTAATCCGCTACGTGTGAAAAACTAGGGGTGGTACCCAAATGATGTGGAATTGATGGAGAGGCCATGTATAGGTGAGGATCTTGAGTAATAAATCCAATGACTCCATCAGCAGCATGGCATACCCCCAACAATCATGGCGTGAGGAGCCATCACATGGAGCATTAGGTATGATGGTCTACGGATAACTCAATGGGGTGTAGATAAGATAGAACTGTTGTGCCTTGAGGATTGCTTTCTCCTCAGTTTGTGGGTGTTTAGATGCATCACCATTGGTGATGGGGGGGAGTAAGGTTTTAAGAAACCAATATAGGAAAATATAATAATCTAATTGGATTTTATACAAGCTACGATGATGATGCCACTCATGGATATGATTCGTGATATGGGTAGCAGTGTTATGTCGACAGGATAATATGATTTCCATGCCCTCATCATAACAGATGGTTAACTGGAAGTACTAGAAAAGCATCGAGGATAATGAGTAAAAGTCAGTATAAGTTGCATGGGCCATCTCAATATATCATTTGGCTACAACACTAGTGAGTGTGCTGTGGAATAGCTGCAATCAGATATAATCCTCCACTATGTTATTAGAGGAACACCATAAGTGGAATGAAATGATGTGGTTTTGGGGGTCTTCGCCCACCTTTCCCTGAAACTTAGGGATGGCTGATGGGAGTTTGATTAGCATGAGAGTCCACAATGGGTCATGAAGGATGGGTTCATTCATCAACTATGCCAAATTAGGAAGGTTGAGACTAGCCATAAATGGTAGACTAGTACCAGGACTAGATCAAGGAGGGATGAGAATGGTATTGGGACCGACGAGCATGTAGTATTCCCATGCAAACATGGGTCAGTATGGATGACTTTCAACAATAGGAGTAGTCACTAGAATAGTGTGAATAGTCGGAATGGTGGTATAAGGTTTGATTCCCCCATACATAATGGAAGGTACAATATGAACCATGGTGGCTGGAGTGGGCTCTAGCGGGTAGCATACCAACAACAATGTGTTCGGTGGCAAGGGGTCCACTAGGACCAGGACCTATGGGTCCGGTAGAAGGGATACCTAATATGATAGGCAGAGCAGTCATGAGTCCACTATTAAGTGTCCCCCCTTGAAAGGGGTTAGGAGGTGCACTAGCTATGGGGCTCGATGGGGTTATGAATAAGGTACGATCTTATTGATATGAATTTGAATCAGACTAATATGTAGTGTATGGCTCTAAAGGTGGTGAATGATGTTGAATATGGATCCGGTGGTGGTGGTTCAAGGGACTGAACTGAGGGGTATGCCCTCTAAGTCTATGCAAGTAGAATAGTGTAGCAATGATGATGTGATGGTGTGATGTGTAATGAATGGAGGACGAAGAGTGTCAAACATGGGATCAAAATCCAAACTACAACAGAGTGTACAAAATGAGAGCGTAAAAATGGTGGATCATAGGACACAAAGAAATATCTAAAAATGAACTGCAACGGTGTGTTACAAGAGGATATTCTACAAAAAAGTGGCCAAAAAGACAACAAGAAGCACTACCTATAAAGAAAATGATGCACTAACCTATGGGGTATAAGTGCAAGAAAACGCTTAGCTAGAAGATGGAAGCCCCTCACAAATCATACCCTATACTAGGTGATGAAATCCATGTCAAACAATACAAAATGGAAGAACAATAGACTAAGAGAATCCCACTACCAAGAGGGAGATCGGGTACAAGAGCCCTAAATATAATGGAAACTAGGCTACCTCATTCATAACACATCCGGGGTGGTTTCCTGGCACTTCATCCCTTTGGTCCTCGGCACCCTGTATGGTCCTCGACATGCATGATGAGAAATGTGAAGGGTTAGCCTTTAGTACAGAATGGAGTGTAGTATTCCACCGTGACTTCCAAAACAAATTTGTTATGGCTTACTCCCACAGAGCAGGGATCCCTTCGACGGACTAGTCATGACCGTGTCAACAACTACTAGAGTATTTTGGTACCCTAATGTACAAAAACTATGTCTTAGATGTAAGTGACAAAGGATTGTTATTTGGACGCCTATCTATAGTGTCCTAACTTAACTACAATTATTTTTTCTCCTCAAATGAGGTTACAATGTTGGTTGAGTAAAATTAAATTTTTAGGCTCAGCTTGGCGTCATGAACCAATATTTTTACTTTAGGGTGTGATATGTGTGCACAAGTGATGTGTAATGTATAAAACTTATCAATATCCCAACCAATATGCAAATGCAGAAAAATAAATAACAATAAATACTTTTCAAAACAACTATTTCTTACAGAAGATAAAATGTACACAAGTAAATGAGCACCTAAGGAATTGAAGAGGTTGTACGAAACACATGGGGGGTCTCAACGACTAAGCTCGACTAGGGGGTATAACATACAAGGAAAACATGACCACAAAACAAACAAGGGTGTTGTTAGCAATAAAATCTATAAGGAAACAGGTCAGAAAGGGGTAGAACACAGACAAGGGGTCTTGAAAAGGGTCTCAAACACCGAAAAAGTACTGAAAAAATTGCAGGCCGTACCTATCAGCGGAACATTTATGATCGGGTTGGCACATAACTGTAAAATAGTCATGATTGGGACATAAAATCAGTTGAAAAGCTTAGGTTAAACAAAACAGGGGTTTTTTCATGACAGGTCGCACAAAAATGAGTCATAGTAGCGACCGGGATTGCTCTACAATCCTTGACAAGTGTGATAAGGATTTTTGGTCTAGGTCACGCTTATCATGCCAGAATGCATGCCCTAGGTCATGCTTATCTAGAAAAAAAACATGACCTCGGTTGTATCTATATTGGAGATAGGTGTGATCCAGCCGAAAAGATGGTTTCTAAGAAAACATTGTCGGCTTGGGCCAGGGGAGCATGAACTAGAACAAGACTAGTTTGGATCTGTCGCAGGGGGGTTAGATTTGTGGTGACTAAAGATTCCCAAGTAGAAAAAAACAATAGAAACACCTGAAAATACAAATATCCGAGGGGATCGAGATAGTGGAGTAGCCAAAAATGTAGTGGGGATTTCTCCCTTGCTACATGCAAAATCACCTACCCTAGATCAATCAGATCATAGTGTAGATTTCATGGTGTGAGTGGTTCCTCAAACTCAACTGGAAATAATAAATAACAACAATGACAATATTTTTATGATTTTTTTTATATATTTTCTAACTAATAAAAACAAGAACAAACATACCTTTCAATAATATGGGCCACTATAATCATTTGAGGAAATGGTCCACTGGCTCCACGGTGTGGTTCTCTAGTCGTCTTCACTAAGGGTTTTCAAAAAAGGGGGAATGGATCCAAGAGTGTATGGAGCAAGCTCAACATACAACATGGGAATTCTATGATAAAAATATGTGAAGAATGGAGAAAGGTGAAAAGTTTACATAAAGTCTCGAATGTTTGTGGGGAGACTTTCACAATGTATTTATAGGATGATCCAAGGCTTTTTGACCCATGGTATTTTATTGTGCATAGTATTTGTCCATGATTTTTCACCCATTCTAATTTTAGGGTTTTTTGGGATTTTTGGAGAGAGTGGGGTTTTCTTGCAATAAATTCTCAACTTCCCTTCATTTATTGGGGAAGAGATAATAATGTTTTGGACCAATTTTGGTGGAATTTAATTGTGAAGGTAAAAATGAAGAAAATAATGGTGGGATTGTGATGTATAATTATGGTTTGGACCATAGAGAGCTAGGTGAACAATTTTTGATGTTAACAACAACTTCAAGCATGACAAGAGGCTCTTAAAAATTGAAATTAAAACCAATTAAGGTGATATCAGATCCAAGAATAAGGAACAAAGTTTACAAGTGCGCCACTGAGATGGAAGATGCACTATGTTCTCCTTCTTCAAAAAAAATATGAGTATTAGTGAAAGAAATCATGTAAGAATTTGTTGGAAGAACTAGATCAATGAGGGTGAATGGATCACTCATAAAATGTGATATTTCTTCCAAAATAGTGAAAGTATCACTTTGCACACCAGAAGCATGATTAGATAGAGAGGAATCAAATTTATCTTCAGATCCTTGAGCTTTCACCAACAAACTTTGCACAAATTTTAGAATAGAAGAATCATTAGAGAATGAATGAGTTGGATGGAAGGATTTTTTTCTTCAACAATGGAGGTTCAAATGTCTTCTTCTGGATCAACTATATGAGAAGATGAGATATCAAAGATCTCATAAACTTCTATAGCAACAAGAGAATGAGTCACTACAATGAGACTTTCAACATTTCGGATTGAATGAGTTGAAGATTATGTTATTTATTCATCTTGAACAACTTCATCAGAGAGAATTGAGGCCAAGAAATTTGAAGGAAGAAAACTTGAGGAGTTGTTGGATTCTCTTTAGGTATTATCTACTTCTTTCTAAACAGCAAAGGCTCTATCTATATTTCTTGAGAGATCGAATGGATAGTCAAAATTTTCCATGTGATAATGCATATTAGGATTCATTAACATACACATATTTTCATATGCTCTTTCATAGTCATCTAGCCAATCATTTTCCTCTTCATAAGATTCTTTACCATCTCTAAAAGACATATTAAGGAGATCATGGCTCTCAATATATGCAACCATATTCAATTTCCACTCAAAATAATTAAGTTGTGATAGAAGGGGAACCTATATAAAATCCATATTTGAAGTTGTACATGTAAATCAAATCATGTAAGTAATCTTTAATAAAAATTCAAAAACATGATTGATGTCATGTTTCCAATCCAATCATAACTTATTCTAGAGTCAACAGAATCGAATTCTGTCGAAGACCCATTTGAGATATTGAAGAGATATTTCAAATCATATAAGGAACTTGAACTATCTCATAATTTGTAGGGATAAATATCAAGCCCAGATAAATTGTACTGATGGACGTGAGCTATTGCAAACCTCCAATATTCAACTGAACATCTCTTTCAAACCATAGACTCAAATGGAATTTTACGAAAAACCCATTTCAGATCACATAAAGAAATTTAAAACAAGAGATTGTGTGTTGTCTAATATGATATGTAGAGGTAGTGTTACCTCTTCAAATTTGGATGCATGTTCAACATTTGTTGTTGAAATTGTACCTGCAAAACAAACTATGATTTGAACCAAATTAGACCAAACACTCTCTTCTTAGACATGTGCACTTTCTCTAAGTGCATCAAACCTGGATAGATTTATTTGGATAGAATCCAGAGGGAGCAAGGAAATAATTACATGGTTTATGTGGAACCCATTGGATTCTGGTGCATTAATGGAAGCTTCTGAGGTTTGAAGCAAGCATGGATACCCGCTCTAATACCATGTTAAATTAAATGACACATAAGATTATCAACCTGAATGAATTCAAATGAGAAGAGAAGGCTGCAGAAGAGAGAGAAGAATTTAGCATAGAATGATCAACTACTCATGGAAAAATTGGACACAGATAGAGAGAAATTGGAATAATATGAGTATATTCATGAATTAGTAATTAATATGTAATAAAATGGTTATACATATAGGAGAATTATAATTCCTAAGATATGATTTAAATATACCAACATGGACTGGCTCTTGAGTGAACTCAGTGTGGGAAAATAATCACTGGATCTCACTAATTCCACTCCAGATAACTAACTTAGTCTACAATCAATTAACTGATGAGGGTATGTGAACAAAGGCTCCCACACTGCCTTTAATCATGCAAACTAGCGCTAGGATAACTGATAGTAACTAGAGAATAACTAAACATAGTTGATTACCTACCAAGGTCAGCTGAAGGAGATTGTTGGTAACACTCAGAATGGGTTCCTAAATTATAGGGATTGGTCCCTGGGGAACCTAAACTCATGCGATCAGTTGTAATAAGTCAAAGATGTCTACTAGGTTTGTCCCCCATGTAGTAGTGGAGTGATGACACTACTACATTTCGACCAAAAATCCGACGGCCGTCATGTCGGATTTTCGACACTTCTCTGTCGCATGTACGACACTTTGGTTTTTTTATAAGCGTCGGAAACTTGTCGTCGGTTATCTGACACCTAAGTAATCGTCGGTTAAGCGACACTTAAGTAGCCGTCAGTTGAATGTACATCGTCGGTTATCTGACACTTATTAAGCGACGGTCACAAATTTTTTTAACAACATTTACACCTACAGGTGTCGCTTAACTGACACCTCCTAGACATCGGCGTCGCTGAACCGATAGATGAAGGCATCGCTTAACTGACAGAAGTAAGAAGTAAGCATCGAAGCAGCAACAGTTATAACCGTCGCTTAAGCGACGGTAAGAAGAAATAGGCGTCGAATAAGCGACAGTTATAACCGTCACTTAAGCGACGACAGTGACTATTTAAAAAAAAAAAATATTTCGAAATTGGCTTGATACTAATAGTAAAATACTAATTTAGCAACAAAGATGTGACATTAAGCATTTCCCTGCCTTTCTAGTATATACAATTTAAATTTTCAACTTGACATAAACTTAATGGGATCAACTCTACACAAAAGCTATCCATTGGAAATAATATAAGAACACAAAACTCACCTAATTCTGATGAAGTTACCAAACCACCAGGATTTATGGTCACTGTTCTTGCCACGTGAAAATGAATAACACTGCCTTTAACCAGGCCATCCACAACAATATCTTCTACACGACATATCTGCCAATAGATAAGCTTTCCGTCATGAAGATAAACTGTAAATAGGTAGTAAACTGTAACGATTCTTTGAATAGTATTATTTACAATAGAGGAAGTACAAAATACAAATTGTAGGTCTGCAAAATTACTGAATCACCAGGGTTAAATAGCAATTGTTGGTGCATGAATATCCATGCCTGAACAATCTAGCAACTCTCACCTGAATTGTGAAGGACAATGTAGTATTTACATTACAATCTTCGGGAGGATGAATTAGCTCCTCGGGACAAGTAGGGCTCTCACAATAAAGTTCAGGGATCCTGATTGAAAAAACAAACACAAGGTTGAAAGAAGAAAGATTAAAGAGAAAACAACAGAGAAAACAACATACAAAATAAATGAAGCAGATAAAAATCATCTTTCAGTTGTATGCCCTAAAGTTAATGCACCATGATTCATGTTTCATATACAATGCTATTATTAGCTCATACTCACAACTCCTTTTTGGAAGAATCATCAAAGGGTTCCTGTAATGTTGATCCAGATCCAATCCGCCACCAGAAAAAATAGAACCCTATAACTGAATACATATTACCTACTTTAATCAAGACCTAAACAAAGCTATTTGGTAAATTTAGTTTATTTCAGTACTCATTGCGAAAAGCCGACAACCTTCTCTTCATTGAACAATTATGACCCTATAACAATATAGTTTCCATTTCTGGTCTAATGTCGGCCTATTTTAAGGATAGAATAGAAGAAAACAATCTAAGGAAACTCTTACATGGATATTATAGAACAGAGAAAGGAATAGCCGTTGTGCCTTGATAATGTCTCCCAATCCACACAACTTTAGAAGACCTTGTCCATGTACTCCCAAATTTGAGTTTGAGCTTATGACAGCCCCTTCCTGCAGATAAAATAATATTATCAAAGAAATATTGGCCAGCAAACTAAACCAAATTCGAGAAAAATACAAAGCTGATAAAGTAGAAACTTACTCTAGGTACCACAAGATTGCTACCCTCTAACAAAGAACTACCAACCACTGCATCTTGTCCCCCATCTATTTGTAGCTTGGAGTTCCACATTAGCAATATTTTCAGAGACAATCTCAATGCTCCATAAACCTTCAATATATTAGACAGTAAAATATTAAGAAAGATTACTGCAGAAAGAAGTGATAGCAATAATAAAAACTCATTAAGTACACTAATCAGCCACAACTATCATTGTCAACAAACTAGTGTTCACAGCTGAAACAAGAAAAAATGCATAAACAAGTTAATTGGCATGTAATCAAGCTAATGCATCACTAGTCTACTATAAAGTACAATTGATCACTAGAAGCAAAGAAAAGGCAAAGAAACTAAGTAATGGAAAGAAAAACAGTTGTTTTCTCTCATAGAGAGCAGAGAAATGCTTCGGTCCTTTCTTACATCTATAGAAGACAATGTTAACTTGAGTTGCAAATAAAGTTGGCTTACCACAAAGAGCCTCTTATAATTTGGCAAAAACTTTATGAACAAAACCACTAATCTTTCATTCATATAGTAGAATAACATCTACCTTTTGCTCTCTAAGGTGGCCTTCTACTTGGAACACCTTTTGCAGTGTGGGGATGGGCCCATTGTCCACCCCGAGTACACATAGTATCATTGGCCAAATGGTCTCAAGTTCCCATTCAGCCATCTCAGGGTTTTCTCTCACCAACATCAGGTCAAATTTTATCATTGTATTGAACAGGTGAAGAGGATATGTCAATTATCCCATCTGCAGGAGGTGGAG
>LPNX010494710.1:121027-145111 GCA_001517045.1 Pseudotsuga menziesii
AGGGTGTGGTTTCGAACCTGAGTACTCAACTATCATCTACTATGATAACCAGATTACCATTCGAATTTGCAAAGATCCAGTTTAGAAGCATAGAACCAGACACATTGAGATTCACATGCAATACATCAGAGAGCTTGTGCATGATGGCACCATTCACCTACTCTTCTGTTCATCTTCAGAACAAGTAGCTGATATCTTCACCAAAGCATTTTGTGAGAAGACCTTCAACAATCTCAAATCACTGCTGGGGATTTCTGATCATGCTATCAAAGCATGAGCAGAGACAAGATTCTACAATTTTGTTTTACAGTCCATGTTTAAGGGAGGATTTTCCCAAGTTGGTTTTGCCTCTTTCCTTGGTTCATATGGACTTGCAGTATGTAAAAGGGTGACTAAGCCTTGTTGCTAGGCCCTATATTTTGATTTATTACTCATAAAGTCAGGCTTAAGGGGGGGTGTTAGAATAATCAAACCCATAGTATTACCCACTTAGACATTAATTCATTTATTTTTGTCTTATTTGCCTAGTTCATGAGTCCCACCATGTGCAAGTTGTTAATTGCCTATCCATAGAGGTCAAACTTGCCATCTTTGACTCATGTAGCACTTGGTAAAGCCTTAGGAATCAAATCTACTTTATTCTTGGCCTCCTAGGTGCCCTTCTACTTTTTTTGCTTTATTGCCTGCTTTTTCAGTGTTTTAAGGCACATAGGAAAGCAAGACTAGGTGAGGTGAACTTGTTTTTTGTCCCTTTCATCATCCACTCTTTCCTCCATGAAAAAGCATGTATGAGCTTCCATTTCACCACTCATTAGCTTTCCCATGCGCCCTTGCCAATTCGTGAGCCTCATGACAGATTTGGGATCAGCTTTTTACACCTATGGGGGATTTGCCTATTTTGGGTAAGCCTGCTTTATGCTAGTTTGGATGTCTCCTTATGCATTCGACCTATTGATGTATTCTATATATTCAGAAACCTATGTTATTACAGGGTTGGCTATTGTACACTGATTTAATATAATTTTGTGTTACAGCTCCATATTCAGTCTCCATTGTTGACAATTTTGCATGATCAATTGTAATTTGTTGTGAGTGAAATTAATCTATTGCTGGTCAGAATTTCTACAATTTGAGGTAACAGACGCATGCTGCTGCAACTAAAGTGCCAGTTGATGCTGCCACAATAGGCCATGCAAGACTGCTTCCTTTTCATTTTTCAAGAATTTGAAGCTCAGACATCAACTGCTCGATATCACTATTCTTGTCTTCAAGGGTCTTTTGAGCAGATTCCAAAGTTATTTCCAAATCCCTTATCATTGTTTTGAGTTGGTATTGTTCATCTACAACAGAACCTAAGGTCAGCCTCATCGTGTCACTTTCTAGAGAGCGGTTAATATCCTCCAGACCATTTTTGTCAGAAGCAATGGTCAAAACCTGATTCTCTAAATCACTGGTATGCTGTATGTCCCTACTAGCAGTTTCTGATTGTTTAGGAACTTCTTCTAGCTTCTTTGCAAGAATATCCATCTCCTTCTCAATGCAGGACTTCTGCACCTGCAAAAATACAATCTCCTTGTTTTGTTCATCCTTGTCATGTATTAATTTAAGGTTTTCCTCCTGCAACACATCAATGTTTCTCCCTAATATTGCAATTGAAGAGCCCATATCATCTACCTTTTGCTGTAGAATCACATTTTCTGATTTCAGCTTCAAATTTTCATCTGAAAGATCTTCATCAGCCTTATTAATCCCACCCTTCAGTTCTGATAACTGTTTAACAACTTCATCCAACTGGCCTTGGAGACTACCATTTTCTTCTTTCATTTTTGATAGTTGTTTAACCGCTTCATCCAACTGACTCAGGAAACTATCATTTTCTCCTTTTATCTGCTGGTTTGCAACCTGTACAGTCTGGAATTCTTCCTTCGTGTTCACCAAATCTGCACGCAGAGCCTCTTTCTCATTTTCCAAAGAAAATAAAACATCATCTTTCAACCTCAACTCACCCTTCAAATAAGTAATCTCGTGCCCTAGCTCTTCATTTTCCCTGCACAATATTTCGACATTTTTATTCACTCCATCAAACTCTGTTTCAAGCTCCTCTTTCTCTCTTGTCATCTCATCCACAACCCTCCTCGTCTCCAACAGAGACTCACTTAATGTCGCAATCTCAGCATTCAATTGGCTTCGCATCGCCTCCATCTGATCAGACAAATGTTTATTCTCAGCCTCTAGACCTTCAACAATATCCTCCAATCCCTGAGTTTTTCTGGAAGAATCTGCAAGAGAAGAACCCAATTCCTTCTTTTCATTTTTCCACCCTAACTCTGCCTCCTCCTTGTGTTTAGTGATCGCTTCATTGCTTCTTTTCGCTTCCAAAACTGCGGCCAAGAGTTCCTGCTTCTCGCCATTTAAAGCTCTCTCTACTATTGTGTTATCATCTAATGCACCTTTCAAGTTATCCCTCTCCTCTACAAGTTTCTCCAACTAGGTTTCTTTCATTTCCATATTAGTTCTCAGCTCCTTAGTAAAATTTTATACAAATGAAAAACACCCACCACAAATTCCACAAATGGGCTTCATAAAAACTTGTAAGTGCCCCAGCCCTAGCCAAAGTACTCCAAATCCAGATTCCCCATACACAACAGTCTGTGAGAAGGGGGATTCAAGTCAAATAAAAAATGAAATGGGTTCAGATGAACTTACTGCTCTAAAATCCACCATAGAGTCCGAGCAAGAATACCAATGGAACGAGCATGGATAGCAGCACCAAACCCACAACTGCAACTCCAAATTTCCTCCATCCCTTCTTCATAGACATAATTTCCTTACGAAAACGCTAGTCACCGGGTGCTATTTGCCCTCCTTGCCTGCACCATCAGATCTGGAGGTTTAATGCCCACAAACTCATGAGCGGGTGAACAGAAATTTATCACAGGCAGTGGTACACCCAAATCAGCAAAAGACATTATATCCTGGAAATTGCAATTCACTCGAAATCCAGTACTGTGGTTAATTTGAGCAAACTGTGCATAGGGCAGAGCGCTAGAGTCGAGGAGGGAATTCTGTGGAGTGAAGAGAACCCCCGGTGAAGCATAGATAAAAAGCACAAGGGCTCAAATTAGTCACAAATCTATTATATCAAATTGGAATGGATGGTACACTTCATCAATTTGTACCATCATATAATATGGAGCATTTTATAGTAGAATCTCATGCAAGAAATACTAGAGGACATTTCCCTGCACTAAAATGACATGTTGATATTGTGTTTGGGCCTTTGGTAGCCAACATTATTGAAAATTTATTTCAAATGGTTCAAGATATGTGCATAGTGCTAAAAGGAAAGCATGAAACTACAAATTTTTATTTGGGTTAATTATAATGAACTACACCCAATCCTTCCTATTTATCCTTTTAAGCATTTGAGTGGGCCTATCTGAAGCAACAACTACATGTTTTTTTTTAGGATGTGCTTTGTAGGTTCAAATCACCTGTTTCATAGGGAAGGTTGTCATTAGTTTGATGAAAATTTTCTATATCATGAATGAAAAGAGTAGTCATTACTACCCTAGGGACCATGGATAAGTTAGAAGCAAAAGCAAAGCTTTGGTTTCTATTCTCATGAAAAAATATGACATAAAGAGACATGTTGGGCTGACATAATTCATGCAACACTTTGGGCATATTTAATGGCATGGAAGTAGTGATTGAAACAAACATCATTTTGATTAGAATTGGAAAAGGGAACCACCATGCCAATGGAATATTGGGTAGCAATAGAGGCTACCACCAAAACAATCATTCAAAGAATGATTAAGGGGAAGGTTGTTGTTGGATGAAGAACACATATGGGCCACATATGGCCAAGCAGATCATGACCAATAGGTACCTTGATGGTAATTTCCATCCTTGCAACTTTGAATAAGGGGCAGTCATCCTTTTAACCAATTAAGTGTATTTTTTTAAATAATTGATCAATTTATGCGCCGTCGCTTAAGCGACTCTTATGAGCCTAGCCGTCGCTTAAGTGACGCTTATGACCACAGTTTTAAAAAAAAAATTAACTTTGTGATTTTTGGTAGGTTGAAAAGAAAAAATCCACGCGCCGTTGGAAGTAACCGTCGGATTTTGGATCAAAATGTAGTAGTGTGAAGATCTACTATGCTAGGAAAATAGACAATTAGACTATGCGTTCAAAGAGAGGATCAATAATAATCCCAACAGTAACTACTTCCTCATTGACAAAATAGTACTAATATATGATCTAACTGATAGTAACTGGAGCATAACTGAACATAGTTGATTACCTACCAAGGTCAATTGAAGGAGACTATTGGTGACACTCAGAGTGAGTTCCTAAATTATAGGGATTGGTCCTTGGGAAACTAAACTCATGCAATCAAGTGCAATAAGTGGAATATTCCCTTTAGGTCTATCCCCCATGTACTAGTGGAGTGATGAAGACCTCATAAGCTAGGAAAATAGAAACTTAGACTATGTGGTCAAAGGGAGGATTAATAATATTCCGAACAGTAACTTCTTCCTCATTGACAAAATAGTACTAATCTATCTATGTGCATATTTTGTAATAGTTGTGCATGTTTTCAAATAGTACCCTACATAAGAGCATGAAAAAATATGATGTGACTTGGGGAAAAATATGCCTATGTAATGCCTTGTGTGTGTGTGTGTGTGTGTGTGTGTGTGTGTGTGTGTGTGTGTGTGTGTGTGTGTGTGTGTGTGTGATAACACAATATATAAATTCCAAAGTACACCAAAACACCATGCACAAGATAGCCTCAACCCTTCCAACAACATACATTAAACAAAAAAAATATTTGTTCTTTTCTTTAAAGGACAAAATATCATAATATCTTAATAAATAGTGGGTGCATGAATTAACACAAGTTTCACAACACACACATAGTATGTTTCTTGCAAATTCTAGACCAACTGTCAAGAAAGGATTTTTATCAAGGTATTTGTCATCTGAACACACAATAAAGTCGTTTATCATAAAATTTCTAAAACATATTTAATTGGTAGCATGTTTTCAAAAAGTAATCTCCATTAGTGTATGATAGAAATATTGAACCAAAACTAAACAAAACTTTTACAAAAAAATATGTTTATTCAAAGTCAATATATTTTATTGTACATGTACACATAGTGATGGTGTAAAGTCCATTTATGCATTGAGAAGTGTAATTTAACCAATAAAAAATTACAATTTTAGCCAAAGATTGTTTAGCTAGATTTCAGTGATGCTAGTTGAAAAGGGTTCTATAACACCCTATTTTTGACCCCATTTGCATTAATGTATATGATGTAAATATTATATGGAATCATGACAAGGAGCTCAAGGCCAAGGCCCTATCATTGATTAATGTTTGGAATTTAGGAGAGCATGGATGATTCCTATGGTTTATGTGCTAAATCAAGAACATTTGTAAACATCATGTAAATATGCAAATTAATGAAAAAACCACTGCCAGTTATGTCAATGCAACGAATAATGAGATGGGGGAATGATTTTCCTAAGGATAGGGGTGAGGGAATATTTAACCTTGATACATTGGGGAAAACCCATCAAAACTATTAGCTACCCTTTTCTTGTCTTTTTCCCCAACCATTTATTTCTACCAGAATTTGGTTGAGGTAGTTATTGCATGAAATGGGAAGAGTATGGGGAAAAAATTCAAATTGGGTAGAGCACCCATTCTTGAATAACATGTTTGACTGAATGGGCAAGAAAACACCCAAAAACATACGCCATTCCCTCATGTGTTCACATTTCATCTTCCCTCACGTTTTCTGGGGGCAGTTACGGGGACGTTTTGGGGAAGCAGGATCCTTCCTTCACGGGAGGGGGTTGTTCTTTTCACAATTTATTCACCTACACATGGGTCATTCTTCCTGATCAGACAGAACAAGCGAGAGAGATCAGGTGTTGCTACACACTTCTGCAAGTGTTTTTCCTTTTCCAAGACTTTGTTTGTTGGATGGCAGTGTCATCCTGAACTGCAGAGTGTTATGAGACTCTGTTACTTTTTGTATCTGTAACGAATATAAAATAAATTATTCAATACATTAGTTAATTATGAAAGGGTGTGACCCTTCACGCTCAAATCCTATAAAGGTGATCTCCATTGTACATTTTATCCATCATCTAATATATTATTTACTATTCACACTCATTATTACAATGATAGTCGGATTCGACTAACAGACAACCAGATTCAGTTGCTCCATTTGGTATTAGAGTAGATTCACTCCTGCACTCCAAGCTCAGACTCGGCTCATCAATTTTCTATTCCTCCGCTGCTCCATTTCTTCACCTGTCTCTTCATCCCAAACCCTATCCAAGCAAAACAAAAAACAAAAAACAAAAAACCAAAAAAGTATAAACACGTAAAAAAAACCCTCTACCATCCTCCAACATCTGCCGCGCTCATCTCTTCTCGACTGCCTCATTCCCTCTACATTCTTTACATACCCTGGTTTCCACACATGCGCTGTACACCGCTCCATGCTCCACATGCTGAGCTCCATCTCCTATCCACCTCCACACTGCCTCGTTCCCAACGCTCAGCCTTCCCTCTTCCTCTTCTGCACCTTCTCCTTGTTTCTCCCTCGTGCCTCCTTCATCACGCCTCCACTCTCTTTATTATCCGTTGCCCAATCCATATTCCTTCCCTGCCGCTCTTTCCCATCTACGCAAGCCCCTACCAGTTGGATCCACGCTCACCCCTCCAACCTCCCACCTTCCTGCACCTTCACGCCAACTTCCACATTCTCGCGCACCTGCACCTTGACTCCACGACACCCCAACCTGCATATTCACTCCATTTCACCCTCCACCCCAACCACCATACCCTTCCACTAGCGTGCCTCCTCCACACTCCATCCTCCCTCCTCCACCATTTGCTCCACGTCCATCCACCATTCGCTCCACGGACCTACAACAAAGCACCAAAACAAAACAACAGAACCAATTTTAAATAATATTATAATAAAATTATTATTTCAATATTTATTTTTATAAACTATATAAAATTAAATATTATATAATAAATTATTACCATATTTATTTAAAAGAAAAAACCATATACAAATTATTATATAGTTTATATATATATAAAAAACATATAATAATAATAATAATAATAATAAATTAATTAATTAATATATTATTAGCAAAAATAGCGTTAAAATACACGCCTCCGCATACAAGGTCCAAGACCATGGTAGAGCTGAAAGAGCAAATCGAAAAAATGGAGAAGGACATAAAGTCCCTTACCGCTAACCTAAAATGCGTGAACGAAAAGATGCCAAATAACAGTACATTACTCAAAGACGAGCTTGTTGTGGTACTAGAAAGGAGGCCCGACAAAAAACTTAACATCCTGAATGAAAAAAAAACATGGATGACAAAATGAGTACCATAATGCAAAACATAAACACCTTAACATAGAACATGCGCACCATGACACAAAACCAGGATACAATGATAGGAATGTTACAAAAACTAAGGTTTGGTAAAAACCATATCAGTAGCTCAAATATGTTGGACCAGTATGTCAACAAAAATGAGAGAAACCAAGTCGATAAAGACCATAAACAAGACAAGGAGACAAACTATCTTAGGAATGACCAAAATACCAATAATATAGTTGATAAAGATGAGCTCGACCAAGATCATAATGGGATTCAAGCCAATATCGTTGATAATAAAGACAATCCATACAATGAAAATAGATGTATCCTACAGTATGCCAAGGAATCCAATTCAGACAAATCAAATATCATAGATTCATCTTCTACCTTAATTGTTCTACCACCCTCGAGAAACCTAAATGTAACACTACCTGGTGACTTTGAGTGTGAGAAGCCTCAAGAGACGCCACTTCTTGAGATAAATAATAAAGATAATAAAAGGAAAAAATTACGTGATGACATCGTAAGTATCATGGGACAAGGGATTTATAAAACAAGGTTTGATATGGTCAGTCACAAAAATGTTCCTCATATTCATGTCCATGGAAAACGAGACAACAATAATAAACAGAATGGAGTACAAATTCAAGTAACAAATAAAAGGAAATTGACAAACTATGGTGTAAAGAACAAGCACATACCTAATAGAAGTTCTAAAACAAAAGACATAAAGGAAGTAATGAAGTTGTTTCAACACAAAACAAAAATGAAAAGATGACAACAATAATCTAAGCTTTGAGGACAAAGCTTCCTTAAAGGGAGTGGCAATGTAACGAATATAAAATAAATTATTAAATAAATTAGTTAATTATGAAAGGGTGTGACCGTTCACGCTCAAAGCCTATAAAGGTGAGATCCATTGTACATTTTATCCATCATCTAATATATTATTTACTATTCA
The DNA here is from genome assembly GCA_001517045.1 of Pseudotsuga menziesii. Lineage (NCBI taxonomy): Eukaryota > Viridiplantae > Streptophyta > Pinopsida > Pinales > Pinaceae > Pseudotsuga > Pseudotsuga menziesii. Next base: position 129,429 of record LPNX010494710.1, read on the forward strand.
CACTCATCATTACAATGATAGTCGGATTCGACTAATGGACAACTGGATTTGGAAGCTCCAGTATCAGGGTGAAGCTTGTGTTGCTGTGTCTCATTCTGGTTGCTGTGTGTACATATTGTTTGGTCCTTGGTCTGGTTTGGGAGTGGGAAATGTGGTATGAACTAGCTTGATAAAAGTAGTGTGAGAAGGAACCTCACAGATAGATCTAGGGGGATGGTTTTCTTCTTGGTACACCCTGAACAACACTGGAATGGAAGGCATAAATGAAGGGACTGTGTAGCAGAGAAAGAGATGCTTCCTTGTCTTGGGGGTGTAGAGGTTTTAGAAGTTAGGATAGATCTATTGTAGGTGTCCATAGCTCTGGGGTTGAGATCACTATCTTAGCATTCAGCCTTTCCAGCTCCTTTGTAGCCTGATAAACCAATCTATTAGTTATCTTACCTAATTTTTGTTGCACCCTTGGCTAGGTATGAGTCTACTAGTATTCCCTTATTCCTTGAGGAAATCATGCCCAACTCGGGGGTGGCAGTGTTGATGAGATATTGATGAGTGTACTGGCCTATGGTTGGGTGGTACGTTTCAGCGACATAGCTGGTTGCGGGACAAGTTCTTCTTAAGATAAGTGTTGTTGTCTATGTTAATCTCTGCAATTGTATTTCATGCATAGTAACTGCTTGATGGAATATGATGAACATGTTGGATGTGTTGAATTGATGAATTGTTCCTTTGAATAACTGCAATTATAGGAATCTATGTATGTTTCCTTCAATGCGTTTTTAAACTAAGTTGCAGGGTTAGATTGTTGGATGGATGTTGGCTTGGACGGCCAAGTCTGTTCAAAGACTTCGAGTAGTAGGTCGAATTTTCGAGCAAAAACCTTCTTCCGTGATGGTTTATTCCATAGGTGGGATGCGGGATGCAGAAGACATCCTTTGGCAGAATTAGACCTCCATAATTTCATTTCCGCAACATGTGGGATGTGGGATGTGAAGATGTCTTTTTGTGAATTATGGCTTTTTGCAGTTTTCGTTCTGCAACACACCTTTCCGCAACTTGTGGGATGTCGGAATGCGGAATGCGGGATCGCGGTATCGTGATTCCCACAATTCCTGATCCTGTAATTCAAGTTTTCTGCATCATTGATTCTTGAGGGATTATTCTTCGTCGTTGATCTGTTTTCGATGTAGGATGTGAAATTTCAATTTTCTTAACTTTCTGATCCCACAACTCGGGATTTCGGCACCGTTGATATTTGTGGATGTATTCTCAGTCGTTGATTTGTTCCATATGTGGAACAAATGATGATCATCGATCTCAGCTGTGATTTTCTCCGTCATTTGATCTCCCATGATATCTCTCTTCTATGCTAGTGGGAAGTTAGATAATTTATATGTAAAATTCAATGACTGTGTGGTATCAAAACATGAATGTGGAGGAGTGTTTCACGCCCACGCCCTATGATTCAAAGAATGACAACGGTTCCATAGGAAATTTTTAATTCTGCATGATAACGAGGTATGGGTATGTGACATTATGGTCTCAGAGCTATTGGTTACAACATTGGGCCTAAATGGGCCAAGTTGAATAGATAAAAATGGAAAAGAACACCCAGGTTGTGATTTGACAAAACTGTTGGTTGTAGCATTGGTATAAATGTACCAAGACAATTGGTTGCATAAAGAAAACTATAGCGAGAAAGAGTGTTATTTAGAAGAATGGATAAACTTATCCAACCCAACGAAATGCATCGTGACCGTGATCTGAATTCTACTACGATCTTGATCATTCATGCCTACAATAAGCAGTTGGTAAGTAATCATTTGAATTTATAAGATTGGCTAACAAATTTTATTGTTAACACATTTTGCATAGTCATAGTGTAGATTGAAAAGTTGATCTTGGTCCAATCAAGAGGGTCAAAGAATATCAACGCCAAGAAGAATAACAGCATGGATGATGCAGAGGATCCCTTTGGACACATGAAGGATGCTATGGGGAAAAGTCGAGAGACCCACAAGAAGGTAGAATGCTGCTCAAATGATGGAGATGTGGATGACCCCATTTGCGTCGAATTTTTCCACATGAAGAAAGGTATGTAAGGCCATCTTACAACACCCAATGTCATGGAGCTAAGACTATTGGGAAGGGGAAACAAGAGAGTTTCCTAGATGCTGCAGTTACCATAAGAATGTTGAGGACAGAGTTACAGTATTGCAAGGAAGAAAATAAAATTTTGGTCAAAGCTATGGTAGAACAAAACCAATTGATTACAACCATGCTGCAGAATGTGGAATATTGCCAAAGGCAGATAAAATCTGGGCATCAGTTAACAGAGGTAGAAGGGAGTAGGAAAAATTCCCACAAGAAGGATGAGAAGCTGAAACCAAGGAAGAAAGGTTTTAAACCTCCTCACCTCCCAAAGCAACAAAGGAATCTATCACAAGTTGTGATTAAGATGTCTAGAGTGATGAGGGAAAAGGTAAAGGAACCACTCAAATGTTGTGGATGTGAAGGACCCCATCTGCGGAGGAATTTTCCACTTGAGAATAAGAATGACGGTCAAGTCCCAAGCACCCAAGAAGCTAAAATTATGGGTCAGGAAGCAAGGATCATTGCTAAAATTTGTGCACTGTTAGAATACCACCAGGCAGGTTATAAATCAATTATGGTGGAAGTTGAGGGTGATATCATTGAACGGATTGTTCTTGTTTTGATTGACCCTAGATCAACTCACAACTATATTACCCCTAGATTTGTTGAGATGTTCCCTTTGAAGAAGTCAAGCACAGAATATCATGGTTAGTACAACTAGCCACTGGAACTAAGAACAAGATCAGTGAGGTGATAATTAAATGTCCATTGTTCATGGATGGGTTAGTCACCTGTGCAGATATGAATGTTTTACCACTTGGATCATATGATTTCCTCATTGGAATGGATTGGTTGGAAGCACATAGAACAAAGCTTGATTGTTACAACAAGACTTTTGAGTGCTTGGATGACGAAGGAAACCTAAGGGTTGTAAAGGGATTTCCAGAAGTGATCTCTAGAGGGAAGTCTTCAGCAATGCAGTTGAAGAAGTTCTAAGGGAAAGGTTGTAGAGTGCATGCAGCTCATGTTTTGGAGGCAATACAGTATGGTACTCCTAGGTTGGAGGGATTTCATATGCTACAAGAATTCAAGAATGTTTTTCCTGAAGAAATTTTGGGGATTCCCCCAAAGGACATTAATATTAACTGTGAGCTTGTTCCTGGAACAACACCAGTTTCCTAGACACCCTGTAGAATGAGCATACCAGAAATCCTAGAGATGAAAATGTAGCTACAAGAGTTGTGGGAAAAGAAGTATGCTAGGCCAAGTGTGTCCCCTTGGGGAGCATCAGTTGGGTTTAAGAAGGGGAAAGATTATACACTCTGGTTGTGTATTGATTATAGATAGCTAAGCAAGGTCACTATGAAGGACAAGTATCATTTGCCTAGGATTGATGACCTCTTTGATCAAATGACAGGAGCAAAGGTATTTTCCAAGATTGACTTGGGATCTGATTACCATCAGGTAAATATAAAGGATGAACATGTTCATACTAACAACCTTCAGAGCAAGGTATGGATCCTATGAGTTGGTAGCGGTACCATTTGGTTTCACAAATGCACCAATTACATTTATATGACTCAGGTACTTGGGAAAGTATGTTCTTGTTTTCCTTGATGACATTCCTACTTATTCAATGGATGAGGAAAAACATGTGGAACAGTTGAGGCTAACATTGAAATTGCTCAGGAAGCATCAAATGTATGAAAGGTTGAGCAACTATGACTTCTACAAATATGGAATTCATTATTTGGGTTACCTTATCTCATATAAAGGAATATTTGTAGACCTTGAAAAGATTCAGGCCATGAGATGTTAGCTTGCTCTAAGAAAAATAACACATGTAAAATATTTGGTGGCTCTTGCAAAATACTATAGGAGGTTCACTGAAGAATATTTTGCAGGAAAAAATGAGTCTATGTATAGGATGAGGAATCCTGCGGGTGAACTTGTGGTTCCATGGCCCTTCCTGAAGACTACAGGTATAATGACCTGAGCAGAGCAGCCTGGTTGTAGCTACTGAAACCAAGGAAGGAAATCTCCATATGCTATGAGAGGGATCTGATTACTAAAATCTAACTTTTGAACATAATAGATTCTGAACTTCATATTTTAAATTTTGTTGATAATGGTTAAATAAATATTATTAACTGTTTGGCTAATCTAAATGGTGTCAAGAAGACATGTTGTATGTGAATTTCCCTGTTTTTGGTAGAATGTGTAAGATAGGGATGAGTACTCCCCACTTGAAAAATCCAAACAATAGGAGTATGGTCTCATTGTTACAAAATCCAATTTTATGTGGGAAGCATAATTGTGAATTCAAATTTTGGATTTGACTATCAATTAGAAATTTATCCATGCATGAAATAGATTTTAAAATCTAGGATTAAATTTTCATAATGACATCTCATATAAACTGCATGCTTGTATGTAACGCAGGTGATATGATGAAAACATGTACTGGTTGTACATGGCTCCTCGGGAGGATGTACCTAGAAACATAGCTTATCAGAGGGATGTGCCTGGAATAGGTTTGAAAACATATAATTGCAATTATTTTTATAATGATAGCTGATGTAAACTGCATGCTTGTATGTAATGCAGGTGAGATGATGGTGGTCTGCCCCTGTAGTACATAGATCTCGGGAGGATGTGGTTGAGAAAGATGACTCCTCTGGAAGGATGTACAGGATGTACAAATATTCTATTCCCCCTTGCCATCTAGGCACCGGTATGCATCACTAGGGATGCCCAGAGTGTAAGACATCTTGTTAGACTTCTTTCTACACACATTCACGCCATAAGGGGACTGTCACGAGAGTGGGGGGACTCCATGAAGAGAATAAACCCTAGGTATTATGATGTCTAGAAAGTAAGCGTCTGAGTATTGGTGAGCACCTAGGAATGGTGCTAGGCCTATATGCTAGAGTTTTCATTAAGCACCAAGGAGGTGTTAGGCTCTGAATTTGGGCTGACCACGTCCATGAACTTCTACACAAATAAGTATTTGATTACTTAGCACATCTTTGTTGAATTTCTGTAAAACCACATGTACAGAATGATTCAGCTGAGATTTTGAGAATCTTGTTAAGAAATAAATCCTGCAAAAATGAATCAGACATGTGACTTAATTTGTTATGGTTCCTAGAAAGTAAGTTCTTGAGCATTAGTTCGTGCTGGGAGGAAGTGTTGAGCCTTAATCAGAGCTTCTATTAAGAACCCAGAGAGGTCTTGGGATCTGGATAGGGCTACCAGATCTCAATTAAAAGATATTTGCAGGTAATTTGAGGCCTGCAGAAATTTGGCTACCCTTTAATGCACACCCAGGTATGGGGTGGGGTAGGGTTGTGAATGCCATGGTTGTATAAATACAAGTCGGATACCTATGGAACCAGGAGAAGATACTTATGCAAATAAGTATTTGGTTCACTTGACAATTTTTATTTATTTATTCTATGTCGATATACATGTGCATGTAATTCATTTATGATTTTGGAAAATATTGTGGATACTAACCCAGCAATTGATTGATTGTTTGAGTCTTGGGAATAGGTGTTGTTGGTTTCCAAAGGCATTGGAAATGTTCCAAGATGAGGAGAAAGATTCCCCAAGACCTAGAAAAATATCCTTTGGTGTGTGGAGATGAATGCAAGCAAGGACTTGGAAGAGTTCCAGATCATGCCATTGGACAGATAAAGGTGCATACGAAGCATTGCGGTTCGGAAGAAGCTACATGGGAGCTATAGGATGTCATGCAATTGGCACATATATTTTGGTTCAGTTTTGCAGAGCACTAAGGGTGGTGCCAATATAGCATTTCTAATTTTTTGTAAAGCACCGAGGACAATGCTATTGAAGGGGGAGGGGAATGTAACACCCCGTTTTTGACTCCGTTTGCATTAATATATATGATGTAAATATTATATGGAATCATGAAAAGGATCTCAAGGACAAGGCCCTGTCATTGATTAATGTTTGGTATATAGGCGAGCATGGTTGATGCCTATGGTTTCTGTGCTAAGTCAAGCATGTTTGTAAACATCATGGAATTATGCAATCCCTCACGTTTTCTGGGGGGAGTTGCGGCGACGTTTTGGGGAATTGGGGTCCCTTCCTTCATGGGGGGGGGTGTTATTTTCATGATTCATTCACCCCCATGTGGGTCATTCTTCTTGATCAGAAATACGTGATGAGAGTGAGCAGGTGTTGCTACACATTTCTACAAGTGTTTTTCCTTTGCCAAGACCATGTTTGCTGGGTGGCAGTGTCATCCTGAATTGTAGAGTGTTATGAGAATCTGTTACATTTTGTATCACGGTGAAGACTGTATTGGTGTGTCTGATTGTGGTTGTTGTGCATACATCTTGTTTGGTCCCTGATCTGGTTTGGGAGTGGGAAATGTGGTCTGAAATAGCTTGATAAAACTAGTGTGAGAAGGAACCTCATAGACAGATCTAGGGGATTGGTTTTCTTCTTGGTACACCCTGAACAACACTAGAATGGAAGGCATAGCCCGAGGGAATGTGTAGCAGAGAAGGGGATGCTTTTTGTGTTGGGAGTGTATATGTTTTAGAAGTCAGGACAGATCTAGTGCAGGTGTCCATAGCTCTGGGGTTGAGCTCACTAGCTTAACAGTCATATTTTTAAACTCCTTTGTAGCTTTATTAACCCATATGTTAGTTGTCTTGGCTGAGTTTTGTTGCACCCTTGGCTATGTATGAGTCTGCTAGTGTTCCATTAATCCTTGAGGAAATCATTCCCATCTCGTGGGTGGCAGTGTTGCTGAGAGATTGATGAGCGCACTAGCCTATGGATGGGTGGAATGTTGGAGAGACATAGCTGGTTGGGGGACAAGTTCTTGTCAAGATAATTGTTCTTGTCTATGTTAATCTCTACAATTGTATTTCATGCATTGTAATTTCTTGATGGAATATGATGAACATGTTGGATGTGTTGAATTGATGAATTGTTCCTTTGAATAACTGCAATTATAGGCATCTATGTATGTTTCCTTCAATGCATTGTTAAACTAAGCTACAGGGTTAGATTTTCGGATGGATGTTGGCCTGGACAACCAAGTCTGTTCAAAGAATTCCAGTAGCAGGTCGAATTTTCGAGCAGAAACCTTCTTCCATGTTGGTTTATTCCACAGACGAGATGCGGGATGTGGAAGACATCCTTTGGTAGAATTGGACCTCCGCAATTTCCTTTTCACAAATTGTTGGATGTGGGATGTGGGATGCGGAGATGTATTTTTGTGAATTACAACTTTCTGTAGTTTTCATTTCGCAACACACCTTTCTGCAACTTGTGGGATGCAGTATGCAGGATGAGGGAATGCGGAATGCGGGATCACAATATCACGATTTCCACAATTCTCGATCCCACAACTCAAGTTTTCTACATCGCCGATTCTTGCGGTATTATTCTCTGCCGTTGATCTATTTCCGATTGGGGATGCGGGACGGGGGATGTGAGATTGCAATTTTCATAACTTTCCAATCCTGCAACTCAGGATTTCCGCACCATTGATTTTTGCGGATGGATTCTCATCCATTGATTTGTTCTAGATTTTGAACAGATGATGATCATTTATCTTAGTTGTGATTTTCTCCGACGTTCGATCTCTCCTGAGATATATGTTCTCTGCTAGTGGGAAGTTGGAGAATTTATATGCAGAATTCAATGACCGTGTTGTATCATAACATGAATATGGAGGAGTGTTTCATGGCCATGCCTTGTGATTCAAAGAACGACAATGGTTCCGTACGAAATTTTTAATTCCGTATGATAACGGGGTATGGGTACATGACAGGTTCAAATTCTATAATATTTATACTACATTTTTAATTCCACTATAGATTCAAATTAAGATGTAAAAAGGTTTATTCATTTTTTTTCAGTAATATATTTGGTAGACATTTGTTGATGCAAGTGTTAGAAGATGTTAAGGATCTAGTTTCTACTAAATATGCCTCTAATTTACCAAAGTTAACATTTGATGTTTGTTTTTAAAACAAATGGATAAACTATAGTGCTTTGAAAATAAAAGAGAAAGAGGAAGGTAGTCATCATAGTATTTCTAGAAATATCCTATATGAGTTTAATAATCAAGCATAATTATTATTTGAGCAAAGGGAAAGACCTAATAGATTGGATTTCATCATTCAAGACTTTGATAAACATGTATAAGAGAAAAAAGGAAAATAAGTTCAAAATTAAAAATTAAAAATGGCACACATATACATTACACGAGATATACTCTAGAAAACCTTAGCTGACAAAAGCAACAAAATTGAAGCCATACATTTGTCTTATTGTATTAACAAAAAAATTCAAAATACAATATTTAAGTATTTTACAACATTACTTAACCATAAGCCACCAAACGGTATTAGATTGCGATGGGAAGAAAGCCTTGGGCTAGAAAGTCACCCAACAAAGAAACAAAAATTGCAAAAAAATAATCTTAGGAGATCTCACTTCCAAACATTTTTTCGCCATCAAGAGCCACACAAGATCCCTTGGAGGACCTTTTATTTGTTGAAATGCACAATCTACTTACAAATAATATACGACATATCAACCAATCTTTAGAAACTTGGCTCTATTGAGAGTTGGTTATTAACCCTCAATGCTATAGGTGATGGTTACATATCATCATCACAGTCATTTCATATTTTCTTTCCTTTCTTCTTTTTCTTATGTGACATTTTTTTAAGTCAAGTTGATATATCATGCATATGTTAAGTCTCTTTTTATGATAAAAGAATATCACCAATTTTAAAAGATCAATCACATGTTCTCGCACAAATACAAGGGCTTTACACTCATTAGAATTTAAAGTTAAATTGTTTGCATATAACATGCCATTTTATTTGTCAGTTGGTTCTAGAGTGAGTAGTTGAGGTATGGAGTGTTACCCTCTCTTTTCAACTTTTAGAGAGTTAGTGTCAGTTAGATTAGTTTCATTTTATATCATTTCCTTTCTATCATTCAATTTGCATGCACACTAGTTTATTATAATATATTGGGCATTTACATTAAAGTTGACTCATTATAAAACTATAAAAATATTTTTTGGCAAGTAAATATGTATGCATGTATGTATATATATGTGTGCATATATATATATATATATATATATATATATATATATATATAATACCCCTATTTATGATCCCTGGAGTATCATGTAAATGATGTATTTATTGTGTTGCAAATTCCTGTATTTCAGAACAAATGTGCATTTTGATATTATTAATATAATAAAACAAACAATTGTCTTTGGTGGTGGTGTATTGTTGAAGAGATGAGGGACAAAATCTCAATTCATTGTGAGATAATCAACGATGAAAAAGAAGGAAGAGGAGAGATGAGAAGAGGGCATGTGATGCCTAAGAATGGGCGTGAATAAATAATACTGAATTCTCATGTCGAGATGGAAGGACTCGGAAGAATGAAACAATGGTGTTTAGGTGAATTATGTGCCTCTGAACTGATTTCTATGTTCTAGGGGATGTGGTTTGTCCCTATCATGATTTCCCAAGTTCGGGGTTAAATGTTGGGTTGTATTCAATGGAATGGTGATTCATTCATGAACTGCTCTAGTGGATGTCCTAGGCATTGGATAGCAATGATGATTTTTCCTTTGGTGTTGTTTGAAGGAAGATGGGGTGGGAATTGTGTTGTTGGAATGGAATTGGTTATGGATTGTAACCTTGTATGTTTATATCCTATTTTATCTCCTTGTAGTTTGGGGGGTATATTGTTAGAAATTTTCTCTTGAATTTCCTAGGAATTGAATAAAAGTGATGGGTTTTCACTGGGTTCTATTGGAAAGAAGCCATAATGGCTTGTACTTGGGTTGGAGTGGGAATGGGATGTAGTTGTCTAGTAACACCTGTGACCCTGTGATAACCTCCTGTGTTGAAGGAAATAAGGATAAGTATTGTTTCTGTTAAGTTAGTAATTTGTTTCTCCAATTTTTATTTGATTTGCATTTTATTTTGAGTTACTCATTTGCTTTAGTTTAATTTTTTGCTTCCTTTAGGGAAATTTTTGGTTGTTAGGTGAATTTTTGAACTTGGCTTTTATATTTTTGTTTTATTTTTGATCTTTTACATTTTGATGGGGTTTTTAAAGGTCATTATATCAAAGAATGGATTCACAAATGATTATTCTGAGCATAGTAATGTATGATCACTACTCAGGCAACTTTTAAACTTCATGCAAATGCCTAAAGGCTGAAAAACAGCAAAAAAATAGCACTAAAATTATTCTTGTAGCGCTGGGGTTAAAAAATAATGAAGGGGAACTACAAGAATATCGTGACCCTCATTCCTTCCGATTTTCTAGCAAAAATTTGGCATTTTCTTGAATGATGAGTGACTAATCAAGTATTGGGAAGTGTTTACTACATGTTGATGCAGGGAACATCATGATTCCAAGTGGTTACAAATCGTGGTCGTTATGAGCCCAAATGCAATTTATTTTGACAGGTAGCAGCGTGGTTTGAGGTAAATGTGAGATGAGTTGTCATTTACAGGCATATTCAAAGACAAATGACTTAGTGGGATAAACATAACCGCTGAAAAACCGGATCTTGCCGTAGCAGAATAGAGAGAGGTTTTTTAAGGCTTCACGGGAAGTTAGGGCTTCCTAATTTCGCTGCTACCAGTTAAATTGAACGTTGGAAGGCACCTGTTCAGCCATTAAACAGCTTGAAGTCTGGTTTAAAGCAACTATAGTGGAGAATTAAAGAGGTTCTATTGACATGTTCAGATGCTGTGCTGGCCAATTTACCCAAGGTACTGGTTACTGAGGCATATAAGTTACATCGAAGGTTTGGGTAGACTGGGGAAATATTTTAAAGAGATGAAAATTGTCCCATTTAATATTGTTAAAGCAACAAATGGTGATGCTTGGGTTGAAATAAATGGGAAACAGTATTCTCCCAGTCAGATAGGCGCATTTCCGCTGACCAAGATGAAAGAAACTGCAGAGGATTACCTTGGAAGGACTGTCTCGAATGCAGTCGTTACTGTGCCTGCCTATTTCAATGATGCTCAGCTCCAAGAAACCAAAGATGCTGGTAAAATTGCAGGATTGGATGTTAAAAGAATCATCATGAGCCAACTGCAGCTTCCCTCTCTTATGGCATGAATGAGAAGGAGGGTCTGGTTGCTGTGTTTGATCTTGGTGGGGGCACTTTTGATGTGTCAGTCCTTGAAATATCCAATGGTGTATTCGAGGTTAAGGCCACAAATGGTGATACTTTCTTGGGTGGTAAAGATTTTGATAATTCTATGCTCCAGTATTTAGTTGGTGAGTTCAAGGAAACAGAAAAGATTGACCTGTCTAAGGATAAGCTATCTTTGCAAAGGCTTCGTGAGGTTGCAGAGAAAGATAAGGTGGAGCTGTCATCTTCTTCTCAGACAAAGATTAATCTACCATTTATAACAGCAGATACATCTGGTGCAAGGCATTTGAATGTGACAATAACTCGTTCAAAATTTGAAATGCTAGTAAATCGCCTGATCGAGAGAACAAGAATCCCTTGCAAAAAATTGTCTAAAGGATGCAGGTATTACCGCATCAGAAGTGGATGAAGTTATTCTTGTTGGAGGAATGTCCTAGGTTCCAAAAGTTCAAGATATTGTTTCTAAGATTTTTGGAAAGATGCCAAGTAAAGTTGTAAATCCAGACGAGGCTGTGGCAATGGGTGCTGCCATCCAAGGTGGAATTCTGCGGGGTGATGTAAAGGAACTGCTTTTACTGGATGTGACTCCTCTTTCTATTGGATTAGAAACACTTGGTGGGGTTTTCACTAGGTTAACAAGTAGAAATACAACAATCCCAATGAAGAAGAGTCAGATATTCTCAACTGCTGCAGATGGTCAAACTCAGGTTGGTATAAGAGTATTTCAAGGAAAGCGTGAAATGGCTGCAGACAATAACCTTCTGGGTGAGTTTCAGCTAGTTGGTGTTCCACCAGCTCTTAGAGGTGTTCCCCAAATAGAAGTTACCTTTGAAATTGATGCAAATGGTATAGTGACCGTATCCGTTCGTGACAGATCCACTGGCAAGGAGCAACAAATTACTATAAAATCAGCTGGAGGAGGGCTTTTCCAATTGGACTTGTAGAGATTTCAATACTTTTGTACATGCCTGTGAAAAATATGGTCGAAATGATATTAAAAACATTGCTGCTCAGTATTCCTGAAACAGAGTTTAGATTATTATTATCCTTGTTGGCATGTGAAGGTTTGTTAGAACTTGCATATTCTCATGCTGCGGATGTATTGATGAAGTTAGTGAAAGTGGCACCTCCCCATCAGCATCTTTTCATTACTGAATTGTCAAATGCTGCAGAAAGATTGAGCAAGGTTGTAACAGGTGAACTATAATGTTTTGGTGACACAAAAACCATGCTTCTTTCAACTCAAATGTCTATTTCTGCAATTTTCAGAGTTCTGCAGGCTTTAAGCTCTCTTACTTCCTCACTTCACAAAGAAAGGGATGATGAGGTATTGCCTGATAAAGATCATGATGAAAGTGTGACTATAATCAGGAGTCTAAGTTCAACTATTGAACCTCTATGGAAAAGACTGAGTCTCTGCATCAGTAAGATAGAAAATCACTCGTCTTCATTGTCTAGTGTATCTGCATCTTCTTGTGGTAATGGGGTTTTATCCCCTCTTCTACCAAGCTCACAGAAAATCTTGGCATATATCGAGGCATTTTTTGTAACATGTGGAAAGTTGCAACCTGGTCAAATGACACCTGCATAGATAAAATATGCCAGTGCTACTGCAAATGAGGTAAAAGAGGCCACAAGTTTATCTGAGTCTTCTTTCCTTTCAAAGTCTTGGTCAGCTCCACAGAGAAAGGTTGATGAGAAGGGGAAGCAGCATAATGAATAGCTCACCAAAAGAATAAACTAAGACTAAACATAAAGAAGTTACTCAATCCTAAGTTAAGCACCAATGAAGTTACTGTCTTAGATGATCTATCTCCTAATGAAAAGCTAGAGGTTAAGAAAGTTAGCAGAAAAGAAAAGAAGCCAGCAGTTGCAAAAGCTTCTTATGTGCATCATGCAGAAGCCAAGAGTTCATTAAAATCATTAGAAGGTTTGAGCCAAGCAAAACCTAAACTGTCAGATATCTTTCTTGAAATAAGAGCTGATATTTTAAAGTAGCAGGAATTGAAAGAAGAAGCTCCTTCAAGTAAAGTAGCAGGTGAAGAAAACCCTAGCAGCATTGATACTCCTTCAAACCTGCTAGATGAAGATGAAATCATATTTAAGAAGCTAGATATACCTTGGACTCCCAGCAGTGCACAAGAAGGTATAACAGGAAAAGTTATTGATACAGATAAGGAAAATTTGCAAAGAGCAATTTCACAGTACAAGCATCAGATATATTATCTTCAAGAGACTAATGATGGCCTTATCTTGGCCAACAGAAGGTTGAGGGAAGACTTGCAGGAGGTAAATGATCATTACCAGGAATTGATAGCTGTTTTCAAAGGAAGATAGCTGACATGGAGAAGGAACAAAAGCGAGCTAGGAGGAGGTCTCAAGCCCTAGATGGAATAGCACTGCTCGCTGAGGCAGCAAAAGATTTGCGAGATGATTATGGAAATAGTTAGTTGTTATCTTTTGATAAACACATATGTTAGTGATTTACTATTTTTGGTAAATTCTATATTTTGTAATATTATAAAATTTTCTTTACCCCAGCGAATTGATGAAGGCGGTTAGGGTTTTAGACCCAACTGATTTTGTAAAGAAACTCTATTTAGAGAGATAGGAAAGTCATTTAGGAGGTTCGATTTTTGAGAGCTTTCAGGAGGTCTTCAAGCTCAGTTGGTTTTCAGACTTGTTCATGAGCAAGGTACAAACTCTTGTATGCAGTGGTTGATGAAACTATGAGATATATATGACTTTTACCCTTCAGATTTATGTATTGGCTTCATTTTCATCTTTTCTAGTTGCTTAAATTGATAGATTCATTGACTGGTTTATGTTATATTCTGGTAATGCCTGTCATTTATGTTTGAACCTCAATACTGTTTCTGTTTGATCTTGTTATATATATCATGCATCTTCATCTTTTATTGTTTATGATTCAGTAGTTGCTTTACTTATGAATGTATTCCCTGAGTGTTCTCAAAGTTCACAACCAAAAAACACATTGCAGAAACCCTAAACCTTAATTTTATTGAGTTTTATATTTGAGTGTGTGTTGGCTTGTTTCTCTGGCCTTAGAAACAATTTCTGGCACAAACATCTTTGGTGCCATTGCCGGGGACGAAGCTGAAGCATATCTTCCCTGGGATACTTATCAGTTTTACTGGTTTAAGAGGTGAACTTAAACCATCACTTTTTAAAGGCTATTTTCACCAAATTTAACACAGCGGCTGCTAGAAGAATCAGAAAGTTTCAGTTATCCCCAGCTTTATGCAGCCCTATTTAGTTTCAAGTAATTTTATCCCTTTCTCTTTCTGAGAAGAAGAAACTAAATCTATCTTGACAAATTGATTGGCGACTCCACTATTTCAACATGCAGAGACCGATGTCCATGGAAGCTATTGTGGCTCGAAGGTTTGCACCTTTAAATTTTTCTGATATTCCAGGTTTTCCAAATCCGGTACCTATTATGGATGTTTGGGGAGATTGTCTTCCACGGTTTAGAGAAAGAAAAGAGGATAGTCCATCAGATCACCTCATCAAATTTCATCAATGTATGGCCCAGTTAAATATCCAGCATGAAGATGTGCTCATGAAGATGTTCATGTATTCACTTGAGCAAGATGCACGAGATTGGTATTTTTCTCTTCCCGCTGCTAGCATCTCCTCACTAAAAGACTTCCACACATGTTTTCGGAAACATTGTAAGTATCTATTCCCAGCTGAACTCTTTTTAAAAGATTGTTGTGAGCAGGCTGAGGTTTATAATACAATTTCTGATTCAAAAAGCCATGATGATGAATACAGTCAAGAGTTCAAAACAGATCATGAAGAAGTTGAAGTTTCAGAATTTGTTGAAGATGCGGAGGTAACATTTTTAGATACTGCTGTCAAGGAAGAATGCTATGATCATTGTGATAACCAGGTTGTTGTTTTAGGTCAGTTTGAGGATTGTCCAAGTGATGAGATTAGTAAAGATAATTTGAAACATTCTCATAACGATTTCAACAGCCTTAATAGCAGTTTGAATGCTAATCCTTTTGAAGACCAATCTCTAGTTCAACAAACTTTTGAAAATCAGTGTTGTGTTAAAGATCAGCTTTGTATTGAAGGAAAAGATGAACCTTTAGCATCATCATTAGAAATTTCTCAGAATAATCCTTCCTATGATGAAGAGATTAGGGTTCCAAGACAAGAATTTTGTGATGAATTAGATTCTTTTCCTCTTGGTTTTGATACTAAATTTGATGAAGGTCAAGCTGTTCACAAATTTTTAGAAGTTGTTTTTATTCATGGTTATGCATTAGAGGAATTTTGGGGTCTAAAATGGGCCTCCTAAGGAAAATAATAAAATAATAGTTAAAATAATAAAATAATGGTTAAAATAATAAAATAA